>JBBPOY010000103.1:0-20354 GCA_038091675.1 Leccinum proliferum | reverse complement strand
AATGTCAATCCATTGATCAAAACAAATATGTGTGATAATATTAGGTCAGACCCTGATCAATAATTACAATCCAAACACCATTAAGGGCCTGAAGTGACAATAGAATACCTAGAGGATATCTGGATGACAATCCTGAAATCAGCCTGAAGGATTATGGTAAAACCTGATCATGAATTTCAATTTACCTTCTTAATGTCAATCCATTGATCAAAACAAATATGTGTGATAATATTAGGTCAGACCCTGATCAATAATTACAATCCAAACACCATTAAGGGCCTGAAGTGACAATAGAATGCCTAGAGGATATCTGGATGACAATCCTGAAATCAGCCTGAAGAATTATGGTAAAACCTGATCATGAATTTCAATTTACCTTCTTAATGTCAATCCATTGATCAGAACAAACATGTGTGATAATATTAGGTCAGACCCTGATCAATAATTATCATTCAAACATCATTGAGAGGCTGTGGTGACAATAGAATGCCTAGAGGATATCTGGATGACAATCCTAAAATCAGCCTGGAAGGATCATGGTAAAACTTGATCATGAATTTCAATTTACCTTCTTAATGTTAATCTATTGATCAGAACAAACATGTGTGATAATATTAGGTCAGACCCTGATCAATAATTATCATTCAAACATCATCAAGAGCCTGTGGTGACAATAGAATGCCTAGAGGATATCTGGATGACAATCCTAAAATCAGTCTGGAAGGCATCATATGATTGCAAAAATTGATCACTGAGTTGCAATTCACCTCACTAATGTCAATCATATACATGTGATAATATCAGGCAGGTCAAACCCTTATCAATAATTATCATCCAAACATTGGCACTGATCAGGAAATATATTCCCAGCTATTTAATAATTGTAATTGAATCCAAGAAGGATAGAAGGTATCATATGATCAACAATTTCAATGCTCAGGGAATTCCATCTTGGGTAATTATCCTTAGCAATGTCTTTGTGATAATATTATGGTATTTCTAGCTACTGATCATAATCTGATCACAGAGGGGTAGAATAAGATATCATATGATCAACAATGCAAACCAGAGAAATTTTATTGTAACTCATTGAGTAGATATTATCATTGGTTGTCACAATGTCTTCTTGTTACTGGGCTTATAGATAATTGATTGCATAATTCCAATTCTGTGCCAGGGCATGGACAATCTTAGATGGCAGGAATGATTTCGATGTGACTGATTTCGCAATTTCGAGGTCCGCCCGGCTGTGACCGAGTTGCGACCAGCGTTCACCGGCAGCCCCGTCTCTGTCTTCTAAGGAACAGTACCGTCTTTCAAGTTCACCTGAATCAAAATGCAAGATGCAATCCGAGAAGCTCGGCGCTCCTTACTGCACCATAATTGAAGTACAAAAGCTTAAAGCCGACCGATAGCGATAACAATAACTTCGCCACATGGCGACTACTTTACGAAGCGTGCAAAGCGCAAAATAAATAAAATAATAATGTTTCACTGCGCCTGTGCCTCCTGCAAGCAATGATCAGCCTCAGACCCGCAACAGCATAAACAAACAACGCCGCACCTGATCCACAAACTCTGTCGCCTCTTCTCATTTGATGCACCGGATCGAACTCACTTTTTGGTTGTTGAACAGGACCCCGTAGAATTTGTCTGCGGTGACCAACATCTCAGGTCTGAAGGTCGTCGTGATGAAATGAGCCGTATGTGCAAGCGACTTGATCATGAGACATGTCGACTGAGAATGGCACGAAAGACGGAATGGGATCACATACTTGCAACAGCGGTGCGGTATTGAGCGTCGACGTTGGCATCAATCTGTTGGCTCCGGCATAAATGTCATAACGTCTCCTCCGACTCGGAGGTCTGAGGAACCTGCATACCTCGTCAAACAGGTAGAACGGCGCAGGATCATACTTTTGTATCGCAAACAGTACAAAGGAATCGTGTCAATCCTCTCATTGACAGTCAAAAAAAAAGAACCTCATACCTGTAGCGAGCGCAACAAGCGACGTCTGACCACCAAACAGCTGTTGTATCCGCAAGCCCTCGTCGACCTTTGAGTTGACGACACCTGCAAATACTCTCAGCATCAACCGTTTCGATGCATGGCCAAACCAGCGATACCTTTATAGCAACGCCGGTGTAATTGTCGATCGTGCTTTGTTGAGTGTCATCCGCCTCGTCCATCGCCTCTTCGTCCTGAGTCGAGCATGAGCACGGAGTTGCTCCACGGAAGGCCCTTTGCAACCGACCTGGTCTATTCGTCGTTGGATGATCAATCTACCTCGACCAGCGAGCACCAAACACTCAAACACCTCCTCAAAGTTACTTGCCACTTGTTTGAACGTCCGCTCGATCGCTTCGTCCTTTCTCTGGTCAAGCACCTGCACGAGCTCCTCAATCGACGTAGCTGAGTTATCGAGGTCCTCGCGTCGTTGCAAGAGTTGATCCCGTTGCTTGGTGAAAGAATTGTATTGCTCGAACGCTTTCTTATTCACGTGTGCAAATTTTTTTAGCCCCTCGTTCACGGTATGAAGTTTCTTGACCAACTAACAACCGAAACATACGTCAGCTGACCCATGCTCTGAAATGCGAATTTGGATCACAAACCCGATCGAGCTTCTCGTTCGTGTACTTTTCAAACGCCTCTTCAGGTAGCACCCCGAGGTCACGAATGTTACGGTTACATTCATCCTTGCGCGTTTACAGCAGCTTATCCAGGCGGCCCGGACGTGCCATAGCAGGGTCGATCCAGCAATCGCGTTCGCCAGCAGCGCCTTGCCACATCCAGGCGGACCATGTAATAACACTCCACGCAGCGGCTGTACGCCCGTATGTAAGTAGATTTCGGGATGGCACAACGGCATCGCGACGAGCTCGAGCATCTTTTCGATGCAGACCTCCACCCAACCGAGGTCGGACAGGCGTGTATGAGGCGGTGCATATGGCTTGAATGTACTGCCCCCACTCCCACTAGCGGCAGTGGCCGCGCGGGGTCGCTTGGTACAGACGAATACCTGAAGAACTGCGAACGCGATGACGACACCCCCACCTGCTTTGTTGCGGGACGCCAACACAGACACGGGTTCCAGTTGATGCAAGACAGAAATGGCCGACAAATGCAACCTGTAAAGAGTTCTTTAAGTGAAGAAGATATCTGATTAGCGTAGACGGAACGCACGATAAATGCACAGATTGCCTGTGCGAAGGCACCCAGGAGTAACGACTAGACACTTGTTAGATGGAACACTGATAAATTCGTACAGATCAAAAAACCTTGCGACGACCCCACGCCTCAATAAAGTACAACGCTGGACGCTGGAAGCGTGCCTGCCACCGACACTGCTCCCAAGATGGTCTGAATAACGTATGGTGAAAGACTAGGATACATGAGCAAAAACGTATTCAGAACAACAGCCAGAAGAGGGCCTGAGACAAGACGCACAATAAAAGTTTTGCCCATTGAGTTGTTGTATGAATTGCAGCATCATTCCATTCATCATACGGCGCCACATGGCGTTTCTTGGAGAAAAACATTCGAACCAGGTCGCCTTGCCGCCTTCGTTCTCGACTTTGATAGCAAAGTCGAGCTCTTCGGCAATTTCGACCATTAGGGCGTCATCCTCGGAAATGCCACTCAGTTCTGCAATGACGCGCCTTGCCTCTTCGCTCCTGCTAGTTCCCAGCAAGTGACGGCTGCCAAAATCCGTTGGCGAATGAAGTTTGCAAAAGGATTTCATAAACTTACGGCGACTCCGGTAAGAAGAACATGCCGGAAAGCAACATACAGATCTTTGCAGACCCACCGGAATGCGCCACGAGGCCGAGTTGATGAGTGTATGACTGCCTAGCTCGATGACATAACTCAAGAAAATCCTAGCAAAATATACATGAACTTTCCGTGAAGTAATTAAGAAATCGCGATCATACCAAGAGATAATTTGTACTTGATATATCACGAGAATAGTACCACGTATCGCTTTCGGTGCCGTCTCTCCATTGTAGAGCGGGACAATGGCTGGAACCTATTTGTGATCAGTTCGTAACGACGGCGCAATACAGGTCCGTATCTGATAAAGATCCGACACCCAGACCGGCGATAAACGTCCAATGACAAGCTGCACCAAAGAATACGTCGTCCCTGTCTGGATGGCGACGCTAACAGTGAACACTGCCGACCAAAAGAGAATAGATCCTCGCCACCCTAGTCGATCGGCTGTGAATGCCTGCGCGAGCGCTCCACTAATCGCAAAGTGAGAAGGGTCTCTTAATGAGTCACGCACTGTAGGCTCACCAAAAGGTTCTACAGAAGAGTTGCTTGCAGGGTCATTCGGACGGAGAATAGCATAGACTTACCCTGCTGAGAGCAATGAGACGATGATCGACTGTCTCAAACTGGATAGGTACGATTGGCCAGTAGAATCTATCTGACTGAATCGTTGGATAAAGTCTGGCATTATCAAACAACCCTGCAGAACAAACTGAGGAGGGAAGGTACACGCAAAAAGCAAATGCCATACCGAAATGACCCATGTCATATCCGAACAAAAACCCTGTTCTCGAGATCCAGCTCCATTCCATTCCGGATAGTGGATATCCGAGTCTTACCTCCTATCAACGCATCAGGCGGAGGGTTCGCTCTTAAAGACATCGTACTCACCGAACGCGATGAAGATAGCGAGCAATACTGCCCTCCTATTGGTTGGTACGTCCCGTGCCATAACGTGATAGGGTACACAGAAGGGTTTTGAGGGATACGGAATCCCCTGCGCCTTCAAATTTGCACGCTTAAATACTACGAGCTCCACGACCCTCGTCAACACGCGACCTGCTTCTTCTGGACATCAGATGACTCAACACTGTAGTCAATGTGTCACAGCACACTGATCGCAGAAGAAAAGTTTCTTCCTCCGAGTCACCTGAAGAAGAATCGTATTTGAGCATGCAGCAGCAGTCGAAGCTGTCAAATTGCTTGGTGATAAGGTGGCGTGCGTGATCACCGCACATCACTACCACGGCAACGTTACCAGGGAGTCGGGAGGGCCGTATAGAGGGCTGGTATTGGACACAGTCAAGAGAGGCGGGTACATACACAACGAGGTTATGGGAAGCTGGGAACAGATAGCGTGGGGACTCTGGGAAGTTCACAGGTCACATGACGATTTCAACTTTCATGAACATTAAACATACTATAGTACTACTTAGCAGCGAAAGATACAACTTAAAATTCGTATCCACCAAAGGCATCCGACACATTGTCCCATCCATCCATATCAACATAGTCTCCCAAGACTGACTCCGACTCCGACTCCGAGTCAGCCTGAGACTCATCCGACCAGTCGCCGGATATCGAAGGATCAGACTCAGACTCCGGCTCCAAATCGTGTTCCGAGTCGTCGGTCTTGTCATCAACAAGGCTTGTCTGATCTCCCGCGTCGTGTTTACCCGGACTTGAAGGTCGCTGAGGCAGAGGAATGTCGAGTAACTCTGACTGAGCACTGGCAGTGACAGGAACTGTGGATATCGTGTGTGAGTACCTATGTCCAACACCCAGTCCCCAGTGGTGACGCATGAGCATATCGCGATCTACAAATCTAAAAGGATTTATTGTATCGAGTTGCAGGAATAAGTGCCGAACTCACCGATTGATATAGTAATACTTCCAGTCTTCGGAATCACCTGCACCACGAGGCATCACAACCCTACCAGAATGAAGTGGGCCATCCACGAAGGAGGGGATGACGTGGCAACCTCTAAGCACGTCGGCAGGATCAACAAAACCAAACGCATCTTCATCGGCCATCGGTAAGAACCTGACACTGTCGAGTGTGTTCTGCTCCCATCCGAGCGCCACGGTGCGTTCCTGTACAAGTTCAAACCAACGCACCCACAAGAATTCGACCCGACGGGATCGAAAGTCCTTCGACCCGGGACCAGTATATACAATATTGGCATGAAAAATCCCTAGCACCCGTGCATAGGAAAACGGATGACTGTTGCCGTCTGAGTTCGACAATAACATGATGTTGCGATTATCCGTTCGAGGGTTGATAGAGTCAAAATCACGTTGAAGATCGTAAGTCGTGTAGTTGATGCGAAGCAATCGATGCCGGTAAATCTTGTTTCCATTGAACACTACGTGATTCAATCGCAATAGACGCAAGTGGGCGTCATCTGAGTCATCCGTAAGGCCCATGTCGGTGGCCGTATCAAGTAATGTATGTCCTTGAAATCCCTCTTGGTGAATAGCAGCGATACGAGGGAGAATATGATCCTTCAACTTCAAGACGAAATTCTGGGCCGAGTTAGATATGATTGTGGTGGTCCGGAATGTAAGGGGGAGAGTGTACTAACCTTAGCGGCAGGATCATCGATGTTAGATTGCACGAATTTCGTGAGTTCCTCCGGAAAATTTTGAGATCGGCCGATGATATGGTGTTCTTCAGCATTGTTTGGTACCGGGTCCATCATGCTGAGCGCATCACGTTTCATACGGATACGGTGGATGCGAGCCTGACGCCGTTCTATAGCGGCCAGCTGCGGTACAAAGGCTTTTCGGCTAGTTCGGATGAACCGCCCTTTACTCGTACGGTGCTCAAGTTCTCCCTGGGTGTAGACAATCAGTTTCATAACATACAATTATTGGGAAAGTACGCATACGGATTGTGTGGAATACGAGTCAGTGGTGCCATATATTCTAATTTGCATCGGGTAGTCGGCCAAGGCGTGGAACTTGTAAGTTTGAAGGTTAAGCGACTTGGGTTGTCGTGTTTGTGAACGCGGTGCAATTCTTTCAGCTTTCTTTGACTTGACTTGATTTTGTTGAGCTCGTCGCCGAAGTCGGGCCTCAGCTTCTCGGGGCAACTCTTTTGTTGCAAAGCTAGGACACGTATCTGAGGCGAAACTACGAACATCATCACCGAGGTCCTTTGTCACTGTATCTAATATGTGAAGGGTTTCATCGGTGTGCAAACGGAGTTTAGCTAAACCATGCCAGTGTGAGAGGATGAATAGCAAGCGCTCAACTTGAGCGCTGTAAGGGTCCGGCAACAATCCTGCAAAAACGGGAATAGAGCACTCCAAATAAGCCATGTCAATGGGACAGAAGCACGACAAGAAAAACAGTACACCGACCTGCAATACATCTTCGAAATCCCGTGCAGCAAACCTCTTCATCTCTGAGACGTTCTTGTGGAAACGTCGAATGGTGCTGCGACCGAACGTGGGCGTTTGACGAAACCTTCTCACAATCAATTTGTTTCAGAACTCGGCAACAGAAGGTAATGGTAATGCTCTCACCGGCGATCCAGTTCAGCCAACATATTCCCCTTCAGACTATCAACCATGCGGAGTAAGTGGATAAAGATTGCTTTCCAAACGCCCAGCTCAAACTCGTGTAGTAAATCAACAACGAGCATGAGGAAGAAATCGAATCCGGTGTGACTAAGTCGTTCTGAAAAAGCATTCTCAAGATGCAGTTAATATCATTGGTTTCATTCCCAGGCGATAGTCGATAATACGTACTATAGTCGGTACCAGAGATTCTGGTTTGAGAAGCGCCTCCACTCGAGGAGTGTCAACAGCTAATTGTTCTTCATAAATCAAACGGCGAGCGGACACGATCTTCGTGCGCCGCTCCGGAGTGTCATGCCGCGCTAAGTCACGGCGTTGCAATATGTCACTTGCCGTGGCAACGTTTTGCACTTTGTCCTTTGGGATAAGGCATCGTGGACAAGGGCATCCACCAAGGTTCCGAACATTGGCAACGAGCACTCTGTGAACAAGGTTATCAAGAAGTGAGTCCAACGAAAAAGTCAGTACGCACTTCTCAGGATAGTCAGCGGAATATGTAAAGATACGAGGGAACAGCCTTCTCTTGATGCCGTCCCCACACATGAACACCATGCCATGTTCATAAGCTTCAAGGAATTCTTCGTCTAAAATATCCTTCCATTGCGCGTGAAATACTTCCCTGTGACAATGAGTAAACAAATGGTCACCGGGTTGCTTATCACCTCCGGTATGTTCCACTACGAAATCCTTAAACTCATCAGGCAGCTAGATCCGAAAATAAATTGGTAGTGCTAGATTTCATTACATACAAACACGTACAGTTTGGAAGTATGCGACGTGCGAGCAAAATTTTGCAGTTGGAGTGCCTCTCTGATATTTTGACTCGTTGCCGAAATATAGGTATAGAGGCCACAATTTCGCGTCACCAAAGGAAGTCAACTGAGTAGCGTCAGACCAAAACATCAGCGCGACGATTCGGCGAGGCAAGGTGCAGCCGCTGGAATCCGGGGGTAGATCCTGCAACTGGCGGTGGGCTGCAAGAAATGCTTCTGAATGAAAGAGTTCACCGTATACACCAACGCCATCATCCCCGCATGCCGGTGAACGTTTCCACCGCAGGATATAAGGCTCGAAGCGAAAGGTCCTGCAGCGCGACGGATCCGAGAGCTTGTCGCGAATTATGGAAAGCAGTGATCTGCGATAAAAGTTAAGGATGGTGTAGTTTCTTGGGCCCGGATGTAAAGAACGTCGGGAGAATGGAACGGATATCGTAATGCTTCTTCGCATCCAGCCGTCGTCCTCAGGTAACCAGTCTTGCGAATCGCTACCGTGGCCCGAGCCTGCTTCATGAGGGTTGCCACCGACGTCTAAACGGCCAAGTTCACGGTCAATTGCACACCAATTAGTGCGATGCAAGTCTTCTGACCGGAAGCCAGCACTTCCGATAATTTTCAAGAGGCTCTCGAAGCCTTTCTTGGACTTCTGGGCACCATGGTTCCAGTACCAATCGCCGATGCGCCACGAATTTTCATTAGGGTAGGGATGGAAGGTTTTTGCAAAGTCGGACTGCAGAGCCATCACGGACCCGCACTCGATTCCTAATTCGAGCGAATCATGCCCACTGTGATCCTCAGGGTCGTTAATTGGAGTTGAACCCACATCATATAAACGATATAAACCGAATGAGTTGGTTTGGGTGACTACGACTGGGCGATGCTGCCTTGAAAGACTCGGAGATTGGATGGACTCTATACTCGGTTCTGATAGGACGGGTGGGGTCGGTTGAACGTGACAGGAACCCGAGTCTGCGGGGGTTGGGGGCGAGATCACTTCCTGTGGGGGTAGTGGCAAAGGGGCCTCTGGAAGGATATCCAGAAAGCGTCTCGGAAGTCGACGGTTAACACGTCGGGCCCTACGAAGAGAAAGTGGTAAGGTATCATCTTCAGCCTAAACGCATGCCAATCAGACGTCTGCAATTTTGATAGTTAAAGAAAAGAGTTTGTACGTACTACCTCATCAAGCCCGGAAGTGCAGGCTTCACTCTCAGTCTGTGTTGCGGGTCGGTTGGGCTGTGAAGTTGCAGCCAACGACGTTAGCGGCTCTGACCGTAACAATGTGAGCCTGTCGTTGGAACCCGAGACCATCAATCGCATACCGTCAACAATCCGATTTGAGTCCCGTTCACTGACACAGGACACTGGCAATTCTTCCAAGTCGACACCTTGGATGCGCCGCTTCTTGCGGCTACGTAAATCTTTTGCCTGGCTGAGAACATTTGCCAGCCGTTTTTTGCCCTCCTGGCAGCTTTTCTTGTGTCTTGTGAAAGCACCAGCGTTGTCGAAGGACCGGCCACATACGCAAGTCTGGTTAGAGCTAGTAGAAAACATTGGCAGGATGTAGACACGTGGTGCACGTGTGCTGCGAACTTGAAGGATAATAGCTCCGAGTTGCACATTGTTTGGCATACAATCGTGAGAAACAAATTCAAGATATGTACAGCACTGTGGACTGTTCAACGTTCAACGTTCAGTTCCCAGTCATCTCCTGGCTCCTATAAAATGACCAAAACGGTCAGTGCCTCGGAATCGCCACGAGTCGTAGTGAAAAACTGAAGGTCGCGGTGAACGAGATAACGCATGGAGGCGGGTTGGCACTCGATGCGGCCGCTGCGGCGTCACGCTCTTCGTGCCCGTTGTATATAGGCATGAGGCAGTGCTGGCAGAGCGCAGCAGAACGTCAAACTAAAGTAGAACGATAAATAAGAGTTTGCATCACCTTTCGACGAGGGATTGCACAATAGTGAGGAAGCGCAGACTTGAACGAGTCTGCGTGCAGAGTCGACGATCACGGGCAACAAGTAATTCTCATATTTCAGTTCCAAAGCCATGCGAGGGTTTAGTGGGGCCAGACTGAATGTAGGTCATCAATGCTGGAGTGGAGATAATTGACCAGGTGCAGTCCTAGACTCGTCAAAGCAACTTCTGGACCGAACTGACCGGCTGGCCGCATCAGATATCGCGGTCGTCAACACAGTCTATCATGGCTTTATGGTATTCCATCATGGAACGGACGGTCTGGGTGGGTATGAGGGACCATAGTCGGCGATGAGTTGGGCGAGGTGTGGCGGGAGGTCACGCTGCACGGAGCTTGAGGAGAGCACTGGGATCGTTGTAGTGCCCGACGCAGGAGGAACATACTCGAGTTCCTGAAGTCCCTAAACAAGCCCAGTACTATATGCCTATTTGTTTCTTGTACTGCATCTCCGTGCCTCCGCGTGTTTCTATTCGAGGTATATTTATATTGGCAAGATGTGTGTAGGAAGTCTGGCAAGCAATGCTATCAGTGAGTTGATCGATCGATAGAAGCCTACATGCGATGCCTACCTCGGCGTGAGCGGCAAGCGGGAGTTTAAGGTGAACCCAGCAAACTTGAAGAGACACTTGGTTTGGCTCTTCCGCTCGACGATGCGGCTTTCGCACGTGTCGGCTTCCTTCTTGGCATACTCGAGGGGAATGTCTTTGTTGTGGTAAGCATGCGGGATCGGTCGGACGTCATGTATGCTGATCTCTGAGGAGAGCCGACGCGTGACGAGCGAAACAGGAACCATACATGCAAGGAAGGGTAATGGCAATCACTGAGGCCCTTGTCACCGGGAGTCTCCATCCATTATTTAAGCATGTCCTCTTCGGTAGGATGACTTTGGAAAGGTCACGGTTGACGTTGAGGAAGGAGAGATCCTGCAAATCACGATAAGAAATTTTCAGAGCAAAGCTAAATCGACGTGGGATGAACCACTGACTCCACAAATTGCGTCGCCTTGCGGAAAAGCTTGTACGTGATGAATAAATTACATGGATCCAGTTTCTCGATTATGGGGAGGGTAGTCTGGAGAACAGATCAAAACATTCAGCGGTGCCAATTGAGCAAGTGGAGTGAGCGGAACTGATGTAATGGTGTTGAAATATGACCATTGATAGAAATGGTCGAGCATCGGGACGTTTTGCCGTTCGCCAACCTTTGTGACACTATCAAAGACCAAATGAGCAATCCAGGGGTTGGTGGGGATTCGAAAGAGGGGGAGGCAGCGTACGTCGTTTGGCTCGCTTCCTTCTGTTTGACTTGCATTGTTTCCGGTTGCTGCGGGTCGCACCTACGCTGTCCTCGTTGCCGTTGCGTCGAAAACATCGGAGAGCTAGGTAAATACTTGATAATCCTCCGTACGGAATCGCCTCGCCATGTTGGCGGGGGAGCAAGTTCCGTTAACGTTGCACTTGGTGGTGGCGTCCGCAAGATGATGGGTGAAGCTTTGAAGCACAAAAGCGATACACAACTTACACACAACCTCTCTTGTCAGGTATTGTATATGAAGCTCTACTAAGAATTACAACTATGGTACGGCTCTGAGTGATATCCTCCATCTAACTCGTTTTCTCTGCGTCTCTAACCACTGGCTGCGAGTCTGCCTGCGCCGCAATATGGGAATGCTCAGTCGACGAGGCAGCTTGGGCATGCTCGGGACACGCCTCACTTCAGACACAGAATCCATAGTGGTGGTGGTTGACCTGCCGAGGACCTGCCCCAGCGTTCTTGACGACGCACTACTAGCAAGAGAGTTGGAGAGCGTCACTCTGCGTTGGCGGCGTGCGATCGGCGTCGAATCTGCCCTAGTACTTGAGGTTGCTGCGTCGGGGAACTTTGCTAGTTCGTATTAGCACAGGACTTGAGGATGCCCGACTTGGGAGAACGACGTAAAAGCCCAGAGTCCCCAGACGCGGAAGAGACGATTTGAGGAGTTGGCACCTCATCTACGAAAATGAGACTCGGGCGCCGAGGGATGACTGGTCGCCCCGCTGTCGCACCTATGCTGACCTCGTTGCGTCCAAACGTCGGCAAGCTATGTAAATGCTTGATACTCCTCCGCGCGGTATCCCCTCGCAATGTTGCGCTTGGTGGCGACGTCGGCAAGGGCTCGACGATGTCCGGGATACTTGGTCTGCGACCAAACGTAGCGAACGATAGTTTGCGAGTGATACTCGCAACGCTTGGTCGACGGGCCCGAGATGCAGGCGGACTAGCTCCTGGAGCGAGTAATAGGGCAGGAGACTCAGTACTCAGTGCTCGGCCAGTTTTGATGAACTGGTGAGATACAAGGACTTGGAGTGGATGGGTTTGATTTGAGCGTACCGCGTCGCTTCCGCCAGTGGCACGATGCTCTGATATGCCGTCATTTAGCTCGTGAACCGCAGTGGTGCTGTTCCTTGTGGAGCCCGGCGGCGTCCGACTGTTCTTCCACCATACACGTACATGGGACAAAGAAGCGGGGACTGCGCTCTGAACATCGCTATTGTCCCGCGCGGAGGCATCTACTGCCAAGTTTTGTCCTTCCCTCTGTTTCTCCGCCTTCTGCATCACTACGCTACGCACACCTAACCCTTTGAATTTGAACCACTTCCTGGGTGCACCACCTCGAGATCTTGTACTTTGGAACTCTTCGTCTTTTGGCAGCATCATGCGAGATCCAAAGGTGGGTGTGCCACACCGAGATGTCGAACGCTCAAGGATAGGAGAAGGTAATAGAGACACTGGTCGTGGCGGCAACCGCTTGTGACGAGATGGATCCATCTGAGGGTGACGCATAGCTCATCAGAGGGGACATCGACCACAGTGGATAGTTCAGAAGATAGAACTACAGCGTTGTATATATATCCTGAGCATCGTCGGGCAGAGCGATTGGCTCGCAGACAAGATATGCGAATAACAGGCCTTCAGGACGGGTCATACGCGTGATGCGTCAGCCCGCGGTAAGAGTCGATGCACAGAACTCGCGAGGCGTGCGCTCTTTTTCATTGGGGGAGATATGCATCTAGAAATAGTTAGAAGTGTCGGCAAAGGACGACGTGTCGTGCCACTTACAATAAGATCCATTCAACAACCATTCGCGCTTGCTTTTCCCAAGTTGGATAGGAGGGGAGGAGCTACGAGCGTACGCTCGGTACCTTCAACGTTCGCGAGCACTGATCTGAGTGTCCATTGTTCTAAACTCCCTTAACTCCCTTTTCTCTCCCTTGCCTCGGTGTTCTTATGATTTTTATCCGCACACGCCAGCGGGAGGACGTGCTCAGCAATGACTAGTCGTGTCTCAGGGTTGGATGCAACCCGAAGGTTAATCCGTATGCGTCGTGCAGCCTCGTCCGGCCAATCATGGAGGACATCACGCAAAAGGTAGACGGAAGGATGTCTAGTTATATGAGGGGGTTCGAGAGGTGACTGTGGTTCGAAGAAGTCCTGATCTATGTCGAATGACGGCGACATTAGTAAAACAGCCTTCTAAGAACGCATGTTCGCACTATTGAATGTGACCGCTGTCATTGAGAAGTTTTCTGCAAGTTACCGCTGCATTTGAGTAAAGTTGATGCTGACTTTCAAAAAGACGATACCTACAAGGCGTTCTCCGCCAAAATGCAGAAACTGGTGTCTGTCGCGGGTGGTAACCCGGAGATCAACAAAAAGCTCTTTGCGGATCCCGCCTAACCAATGGGTCGCCACCGTCGCCGAAGATCTTTCTTGCACGAATCTCAACGTGATCGAGCTGTGGGCTCTGATGAGAGATGTGAGTAGAAAAGAGGTCCGATACGCGGCTGGGATGGTTGGAGATGCACACCCCACATCCACAGCCGTACCTGACGGCATGCATCGTCGGAAAGCAATTGAAGGTTTGCTCAGACGCTAGATGTCTTCCAGGGTCTCTCGTCTGTGCAGACGCGGCGAGTACGGGAACGAGACGTTTTCTGCATTCCTCTATGGTGAAGGTGGATGCAGGTGGGACCACGGGAACAGCGGCAGCAATATCACCTGTCGGTGGACTTTGGTGATGACGATCAACCATGAGGTTGGTGGGTGATAAAAGGCTGTTCATAGTGGTCTGGGTCGGAGAGCACAAGACAGAGCTGGAAGTATTCTCCGTCGATCGATCCACGGGGTAGTTGCGGGTTTCGAGTGTTGTTGACGCTGGCTTGCCCTATCAGATGGCATCACGTAAATGAAAAAGGCGTGTGGTGCCACGAGGCGTAAAATGTGACATACCGAACACGCATGCCCAGTGCCAGACGGTGATGGAGAAGCGGAGAGGGCGCCAATTACAGGCTCTAAAAATTCCTCAACCTCGCGTGGTTCTGGAGTGTAAAAGTGTGGGGGCGTAGAAACCCGTAATTCGGATTTGTCCGTGTCAAAATCCTCATCGATCCGATCCGAGCGTAGAGTCAACTTTGCAACCTCATCGACATTTCTCACCGACCCTCTCCGATCCTCTCAAGCAGCGTTCCAGGCCGTGACGGCGGACTTAATGTACGACGAAGAGGCACGTTCTGTCTCGGATGATAATGGTAACATTCTTTTGGTCGTTGTGACTGCGCTTTCCCACTCTTGGCTTTGGGTGCCTGCTTGCTGTATGGGTGACAGCAACTCTTCGCGGGTCCTGAAGGCAATGTACCGTAGTCTGAACCACCCTTGTAGGATTTTTGGGGTGAAGACGAGAGCGCCGACGAGCGAGTAGTCTCCGTCGTGTAAGGCATCACAATGATGTAACAGGGAAAGTGAATTAGTAGGGCCGCTGCTGACCGTGTTCTGGCTCTCGGGTATGGAGATAAGCTAACGTTTTCATCCTGCGGGCGCTAATGGTGTCTCATATCAATCTGATCCAATGGAAGTTCGTGCACACAGTTTTAATGTACAGGAATTCTCTGCACGCTTTCTCTATTAGAAATCACGGTCGTCCCATAGCTTTCTTCTTATCGTGTGTGCATCTTTGAAATATTCCTCTGAGAACTGCCAAGGCTTCAGTTGCCTTGATGGGCCACCGATGATCTTACGAAACGAGTTACGACTCGGAGACAATTTAGTCCTCGAGGCTGGCATTCTAATGATTCGGTGCGTTCGTCACAGCTCTCAAAGTCACGCAGGCGGAACCCTCCATGGTCCCTTGCATTTAAACCACTACAAGCATTTCCCTTCCATACAATCCACAACCATACCCACTCCTGACTCTCAACCATGGCCCGGGGAGGCGGACACTCGAGTCACTGCGAACCCGACTGGCACGCCATCGAGCAAGAGCGACAAGCAGCGGAAGAAGCCCGTCGACAAGCAGAGGAGCAGCAACGGCGGGCAGAGGAGGCTGCGCGGCAGGCGCACGAAGCTGCGGAGCGAGCCGCCCGCGAGGCGGAGGAACAGAGGCGGAGGGAGCATGAAGCACAGCTGGCGGCACAGAGGGCCCCAGAGGCCGCTCGAGAGGAGGCCGAGTGTATCCGTCGAGAGATAGAGGCGGCGGCGCATACCGCCAGGGTCGCCCAGGAGGAAGCGGAGGCGCGGGCGAGGCAGGAGCGTGAGCCTCAGGAGCAGATGAGGAGGCAGTTGGAGGAGGAACGACAACGTGCTAGGGCTGCTGAGGAAGCTGCGAGGCTAGCTGCGATCGCTGCACAGGAAGAAGATCGACGCCGGAGGGCTCGGGAGGAGGAGATGAGGAAGGCCAGAGAAGAGCAGGCTGCTGCGGAGGAGGTGGCTCGCAAGGCGGTCGAGGAGGCTAGGAAGGCCAAAGAGGATCAGGAAGAGGTGGAGAGACATTTGAAAAAGGAATCCAGCCTGTGGTCGTGCCCACGACAGACGAGCTGCGAGCTGCAAAGAAGAAGATCCAGTACAAGGATGGAGTCTTCCATTTCGCCGTGGCTGGCGTGGCCGGCAGCGGCAAAACTTCCTGGATCAATGCCCTATGTGGCAAGAGCAACCAAGACCCTGGCGCGGCTGCGACCGGCGTCGTTGAGACAACCTTGGAGGTTGGACGTTACCCCGATCCCAATCACGCAGACCAGTTTGCGTGGTACGATGTCCCGGGATCAGGGACACTGAAGATTCCCGCTATAATCTTGGACATCCAATCTGATTGTAAGTGTGACCGTTTTATCTCCACTTTGGACGATCTAGAAGGACAATAAGCGAAGACCACCCGATGCTATCGACGTCGCAAACCTTTTTCCGTCTTCCCGATGGTCACCCTCATCCCCAACATCCAGAACCGTTCCGATACTGCGATCCTCGTTAACGGTGTTGTCTTGATTCTTGACTTTAGGATCGTTGAGGGCGCGAACGAGAACCATTGTGGTGCTACCTTTTTCGCCGCCGACGTCGTCCATTGTAGAACCTTTGAGAAGGGAGTACGAGTCGAATCCTGAAGCTAAGGTCAATCAATGCATCAATCACGTATAAAATGGCACACCACTCAAGATCGCCTTAGGCGCCTCCCAGGCAATCGATCCCTTCATCGCCATGGAGAAACGTTGAAGTCTATGCGATTTTGACGGCACGCAGTTGGTCCCATCATTAGGTGTCGCCAATTGCACGTCGTCACGCACAATGTTAATTATTTATCGGTATCGGGATACTTTGTAGAGGCACCTTGGCCAGTTCCTCGAAGCGAATCCTCGCCTCCGTTTTCCAGCCATTCGAGGTACGGCACCTGAGTGCGGAAGGCCAAATCAAATGCGAGAAATTTGATTACATTTCCAGAGCGTACACGTGCCCTCAATTGTGGTGATGGTTCGAATGGAATCAAGGGAGGTGGTGGTTCAGAAGTTTTGGTTACAGGCGACTGGAAAGGCATTAGTACACCCGCAGGAGGAGAGTGCAACCTCACCTTCTCAAGTGAATTTGTAGTTGGAAGCGAGCGGGATGGGGTAGGAACATCCTCATCTTCTGGAATTACAACGTATGTAAGGATGCTTGAACTTGAAGAACGCGTGGTGGGAGGACAAACAACGGGATCATTCACGGTATACCCAGTTGCGGATGGGATAGTCGTTGTCATAGGCAAGGCTGTATCTGCAGGAAACGATGGATTGTAAGTGGAACCTAGCGTTTGGACCTGAACACCGGTGAATGCTCCGGCGAGACAAGCAGCAGACTTGAACAATTCGTCAGTGCTAATGGCCAGAGACGACCTTGTCAACGTTGGGTCGTAAGAATCAGAACAAACCAAGGAGATGCAGATATGTTAACGCGACGAACGTGGTGGTCCACCAGTATCATCTTGTTTAGCATCTGGGCAAGGTTGAGTTAGCCTCCAAATAAGCAGTACCCGTAGAACGAGGCACTGTCTCTAAGAATACTTCCTTGACACCCTTCCCGCTGTCCAGAAGGTTCGCTAGTTGTTGAGCGCAAAAGTATCTGGAGCTTTTCTCTGAAGATATGATGGGTCGAGAGTAATCGGAGGGCATGCGCTGCCAAATCATGTTACGATGGCAGAGATGGGTCAAAATAGATTTGGTGGAAACTCACTTAGGTCGTCGGAATCGATATAATTGACGCCGCGTAGGAACAAATCGCTTTGGTTATCTCCGCTACGTGCTCGCCTTCCATGTAATGGGATGATGGATGCTACCCAAAACGGTCAGAATCCACAGCGTCAGGACGAAATGAGGTTGGGAAAAAGAAGACGTGTTGATACTAGGTGTACGCGGGAACAAAACTCTGAATCCGATCCGAGTATAAGTCAATGGAACGCTTTTCAACGTTTTTTGAGACTGGTCCACTTGCTTCGACGTTCGAGTCTAACTTCGCGCCAGAATACTCCTCAGCGACGAGGAACATTGTCTGTTCTCTGTTCTCTCCAGCTTCTCAAAGGATTTTCGCGACATGAAGGTGTTCAACATGGCGCATACACGCGACGAGGTTGTACTAAGAATGAAAAGACGATTCAAGATATCACCCAAAATCAATCACGTCAGTACGAAAGAGGCGCATAGTACATATAAAATGGCACGCACACTCATGATTGCATCACAAAGGGACAAAATGGCTTGCGACCGATATTCAACAGTTGTCCACATGCAGCGACGATCCTTGTGGCTGCTGCGACTGCGTCTAGGTGAAGCGCGAGTAGCTTTCTGGGTGAATCTGAGATAAAGGGCAGGTCTGGGGAAGGATAATTTACAAGCGGGATGCCAACATCGGTGTGTAGGGAAAAAGAAAAAAAGAAAAAAAGAAAAGAAACGTGGCGGAGAGGGACGGTGGGAGGGGGGTGGCGGGGGAGAAAACTGGGGAACTTGGGTACACGGGGGAGGAATTTAGGGAGGTGGGAGAGGCAGGGGGTCTTGGAAGCCATTTTGCAAAAGGATACGCTGAATGTCATCCCAGGCTTTGGAAATGACGAGGGCTCTGAGGGCCGCACGACGCCGAGGATGCCATGAGCGGCGCGTGACGACAAGGAAGCAACGTGACGATCAGAGTGGAGCAACCTTGAAAGAGATCGGGCGCAGTGTCCCTCGTGTCAAGGTATAGTCCGGTGATCGATGTGCACGTGGCAGCACTCACCCTCGAAATAGTCACATCGTCTTCCGGATTGTAGAAAATAGATCTATATAAGTGTCGGAACTTTTCGGATCCGGAGAAGAGGCACATTAATGTGAGGAAGAACGGTAGTCAGACGATGCAGGCAGTCATAATGTCACCACACACCGTGACCACACGACCAACGACACCAACAGACGCCGGTGGGTATTACTTGCGCTAACAATCATTGGAGGACGCGCGTCCCGATACGGCTATATGCGCAAATGCGGCATGATTTGTTTGAGTGCGACATGAGAAGCCACGATGTTGGAAGCGTTCAGCGGGGTCGAGATCCGAAGTGGTCGCTGAGGCTGCGGCACGTTCAGGCGGAGGTGATCGTGGCTTTAGTGGTACTTGCCAGTGGGACGCAAGGACTCGGAAGCCCGCCGACCCTGGGTGAGAGGCGTGGGAGAAATTGTCAATTGGTTTTTTTTACCCACGACCGGACCGAAACACTGGGACGAACTCCAACAGACAGGCTATATTCTCTTTGCGAGGTGAGTCCCAACCCGTCATTGGCAGCGCAAGCTGCCTTGTCATCTGCGCGACAATAGCTAATATGAATGTGCCAATCCATCGCCGAGAAAATAAAGTTACACATTATCGGTGCATCTAGAAAACCTGCGCCGGGGACATCATCCGGTCCGTCAACGGTCCGGCAGGTACGCCGGATCCTTCCTTGATGTTGGGTCTAAACTCTTCCCTCAAGTCCTCGACGGGGTCATCGCCGTCAACTTCAAAGAAACCCAACCTGTTGGCGTCGTCGGTGTCCTGCACGCAGGGGGGAAGTGGTATGCCGACCATGAGCGTGGCTAGCGCCACGGGATGCGTGTTGTCAGCCTGGGGGTGGGCACGGGTCAGCTGCACGCGGTTGCGACGGTTGAACGAGTCACAAGGGAGAGCGAGGATCTAAGTCAGATAGCTTTGTTGGTTTCTGAGCCGATATTACAGAAGCTGATGCGGATGGCTGCACGGAACAGGTTGGAGACGGCTATGAGTTCTTCCTCGGCGATGGAAATGGCGTGTGAGCGACAAAAAGGGTCGCTGGACATGATGACGATGATCACAAAAGATGCTTGTGGGCCCTGAGAAGCTTGTCGACGGTATCCGCAGGGGTTTTCGGTAAAGTATCCGGTGACAGAGATCAAAATAGGATGCAAACGCTCCTGTATATCATCCTGATCCTAGGCGATGGCGATTATGAAATATAGGGGCGCCGAGGAGCGACCTTGAAGATGTCAAGGAGGGCGGTATTTACTGAACCGCGGGGACATGGCTGTTGGTCAGTGATGCGCAAAGATCAGTGAGGGGCATAAAAGGTGGCCGGGTAGAGCAGGTCATCGGACCATGTTCGGAAAAGGAGCTATCTTCGTCGTCGTCGTCGTCGTCGAGATCAAAGAGTTCTGTTCTGCCTGGATGACGATCTTGTGCAAATAATGCTGTGGAGATGTGAGGAGCAAGCGAAGAAGAATTTAGAAGGGATGGCGTACAATTTGTACCGCCGCGCAAGAGATGCTCGAGCGTCGGCCATCCGAGAAGGATGGAGAGGTCTTTGATAATGGTGGTGATGATGCGTTTCTGGCGGGTTGTGCCGGTAGCGATGATGGTGACGAAGGGTTCGCACCCGGGGCTGCCACAACGGGGTTCCGCGTCCGAGTCTATTTTGAGGTTTGTCGGGG
>JBBPOY010000102.1:0-20441 GCA_038091675.1 Leccinum proliferum | reverse complement strand
CGTCTTGATGAATGAAATGGTGTACCATCCCGACGATCCAGCCGCCACCCTCGCACACTCTAAATCAAGCATTCAGCTAGCCAACATCTCCATGTCCGATTCTCAGCCAGCAAACGCTCCGTATATGCCTCCGGAACTGTTGGACATCCTTGCATCAGTGGCCCACTGTCCTGCAGATGGTCTTTCGCCTTCCCAGTCCCTTGTAGCAATTGGCGTAGACTCGATCACTGCCATCGGCGTGAGCGCCAAATGCAAAAAAGCTGGTCTGATGATCAGCGTTGGGGACATTGTTTCCCGGGACGCTACAGTGCCGCAAGACGAGGTACTCTCGCTACAGATACCGACTGAAGAGTACCAAGCAATCTTAGAACGATTCCCAGAAGACGCCGAGATCCAATTGTTTCTGTTTCAGTCGCTACCGAAGGGATGAAATGGCTGGTTGCAGCTTGGCAACGCAGCTTCGGCCAGCGTTTTCACCATATCTTCGCATATAGGCTTAACCCTGATGTAAACATCCAGCAACTCTGATCGGCTTGGAAAACTCTTGTGCAGTATCACCCGATTCTGCGGTCCACGTTTGCCTCAGCTTCGGGATCTAGTGACCTACGAGTGGTCACGTTCGCATGCAACCCGATGGAAACCGATTTGGATGAGGATTTTGTTGGCCATGATCAAGATTTACTCGCGCTCAGCGAGAAGATGAAGGGTATCAACATGTCGCCCTTGCCCATCAGTGCCGCGCAAGCCAAAAATTTCGTTTTGACATCGACATTGACGGACAATCGGTATCTACTGATTCAAATGCACCACTTCCAATACGATGCCTTTAGCCCCCAGCTCTTACTCGAAGATCTCACCTCTTTTTATCTTGGTTCGTCGCCACGGAATGCTTCAGATACTCACGCATTCTTGGCTGCATTTGCTTCCTCGCTGGCCAGGCTCTCAGAACAACGACTCTACTGGCAGTCTGTTATGCCCATTCCATTTCTCCCGATGCATCTTCCGCCATTGATTCCTAAGAAGGATCAGCCACCTTCCCTGGAGAGGACCCTCGTGACCTTAACGTCGGCCATTTCAGGGGCCACTGAACTCAAGAAACAAGCCCAGGCGATCAATCTACCTTTACATTGCACCCTGCTGGCGTCTTGGGCATCGCTACAAGCATATCATTCCTCTTCTGATCACGCTACCTTCGGACTCTGGCATGCGGGGCGGACAGGGTCGGTTTCAAACGTCTTGAACTTGGCCATTCCATGCATGAATGTCTTGCCAATGCATATTCCCGTGTCGGATGACCTTCTGGAGGTCGCTCGTATGGTGCAACAATATTTACGCAAACGTACACCGTTAATCCAGCAAACTAGTCTACGGAACAACGATGAATGGGTAACGGGAGGCAAAGGTTTGCCTCTAACCAATGTGTTCGTTAATGTATTCGAAAGAGCCAAAAGAGATGGTGCACAGGAAGCCCAGCTTTTTGAGTTCGTTGAGGTATTTTGCTTATCTCTGTCTGGGTGTCGGCGTCGTTCATCTACTAGCAGATTGACCACACCATACCCGCGGAACCACTGGTGTGAGGAATCCAGGGTCATCGACGCATTGCCTATTACCAAGTTACTTCAGGTCTGTCTATGAATCTCAATAACGGAATATCCAAGTAACGATGTGAGAAATTAGGACGACGTTATGGTTGATATTGTGATCAACGAGGAGTTGGATGTCATCACGATGCTCCATCGAGAGCGCGCAGACGATCATGGATAACGTCCGTGCAAAGGAAATGATCGACGAATGGGCAACGAGGGTAAAACATTGTCTGTCGTACGTGGGTTAAGAAAGCTTGGGTCAGGAAATAGTGATTGGAGCGTACAGTACTTTCCATGTCTTGTAGTTTTATTATTTCACACGGTGTCCCCTCCGGACAGCATCAAGACACTCTTTCTCCAAGCCGCTCACCCAAACAATATCAACGCCAGCATCCCTCAACTTCCGTTCTCCCTCACACTTCAAAAGTCATCTGGCTCGCCTACGCCAATGAAACATCGTTTGATCCCCGCTCCGATGAGGGCATTCGCACACGCCGGGAGGCCTGATGTTCTGGGTTCAAGCGTGGTATAGGCGTCGGTGTACCGCAAAAGGTCCTCGATGGATGGGGTGGGATCCGCCGAGGGAAAGAGTGCCGCCAGGTGCGACCTTGAGAGATTACGTGCCTTTGTCAGGGCATTGTGTGTATTCCCAGGGAGCTCCCTCGAGTAGCCAGTAGCCAAAGTGGCTGCTTCCATGCCTGGTACGCGCGCTACCAGAACACATCCTACACAAAACGCATTTTGCACAGGCCCACAACCATCTGATAGCGCTTCGCTCAATGCCTGCCGCATGATTATGGCATGCTCTTCTTCATCTGTCCGTTTGGTAACGATCATGATCACTGGGGTGAGTGAGGTCGCCGGTGATGAGTTGTACGAGCTCGTCCGCGTCGATGGCACGTCGCCCACAACGCTCCGCTGCTTCCAACTCCCCTCGTCACTACATCGCGCCCTACTCGCACATCAAACGGCGTCGGATTCATCGGCCAGATCAATGCACGTGAGGAGGTACTTGTTATGCGTCGAATGCTCCTTTGTTGCATTCGGAATCGTATGTCTCATCTCTAGCACCAGTGATTTCGTCTTATTTGTTGGTGATTTACATAATCCCTCTCGTCCTCTTCGCCCATTCGTTCACCCGAACGCCGCACAGCGTGACTTAGGCTTGTAGCGTTGTTGTAGACTTCATCAAATCGCGCAAATTCTCCGGTCGTGTGCTTCTCCTCGTCGGTGCGCCCGGTACGGGCAAGGCTGCGCTCGCGCTCGCTGTGTCGCACGAGCTCGGTGCGACCTCTGAACCAATTGATATGCGTCCATTCTCAAGAGCAATATTTGGTGAGGCAGTCCGCGAGTTTGCCATCTCAACGCGTCCATTAATGATCGTCGTTCCAAACACTAAAGTACGCGTGCATAAATCGGATTTTGTCGATGCCTGCTCATGTCTCGCCGTTCCATTAGGTCTCGATTCCATTCTGCGCCACGGCGACGTTTGGATCGCAGGAAGAAATCGGAATATTGAACAAGGCTACGGATAATCAAACCACCCTTCAACTCGAGGTCGACTTATTTGTATGCTTTTTGTCTTTTGTCGCACAAAGGTTGTCTGATGATCCGCAGCTCACAAAAGCGCGCACCTGCCTCCTCTTTCACGCCTTCACGCGTCTTGTCTCTTCATACTTCTCCGACACCAACACCTTATATTTTGTGAAGCAGTTTGATGCCACGATCCGTACACCTTTTTTTTTTTTTTGCCTCGCGTGCAGCTCTCGCGGAACACAACGTTGCTGATATTCCAAAGCCATCCATTCCTGCACTTCTTCCGCCTCATCCGCAGGAGAGACTTCCATGTATACGCACTTCGGTGGTCAAGGAGCGAAAGAAGTCTACTTGACGAACTCCAAGCACTCTACGATACCTATAAGCCAAATGTGTTTTGCCACTAATAACTGCAGTTACGAACAAGATACTTGTCCCGCTCACGTCACAAGTTCCTATAGTTGTGGCATGGATATCGCATCGTGGCTCTCAGGAGCAGTTCACCGTCCGCCAGTTGTAATAGTCCAAGAAATTGGAGTTACGACGGCGAATCGGATCATGTAAGCATTACGTCAGTTTGTCACGCGGCCCAACCCAGGTTCAACGTTAACGTTCATCCTTCCTCTCTCCCAATCTGTGGCATTTATTCCACTTGATTGTCGGGCAGATCCCAAGTGGTGGAGACGCTGGGAGATCCGGAATACCAGCAGATATCATCGCTCAGACAGACAGCGCCAGTCTTTGGGCGCTTGTGTGCACCGCAGAAGCCCTCAACATCACCGATCCTTACGGACTGTACAACTACCTTCATCCCTCCGAAGTTGGAACTTGTATAGAAAATGGTATGGGAGGTACAGAGTCGCTCGCAAAGATGCTCAAAGACTACAGAACAAGGAGGAAGTACAGAACTACATTCTCCCAGAGACGTGAGCCTACCCAGTCTTCGGGCCGAATTCAATCGTTCACGCCGTTGTCTAGGTTAATTAACACTGTTGTCGGTCGGGTTAACCTACTTTTGGTGTCCTCGAGTGGTCTCGTGAAAATCCCTGTTCAAGTTGGGGCTTGGTGAGCGGTATAGTCTCTTTCCTCTTTCCTCTCTCCTCTAGCTCATTTTCCTGGTAGCGCGACTTCCCCTTCAGTATCTCGAGATTGTAAGCGATGCAGTTCTTTCCGGCAAAGCAGAGGTGAGGACTACTGGCGGTTTCGATGGCATTATTGAGCAAGGTTCTTTTGCATTTGCCGATATGAAGTCTACGAGTCGAGTTTGCGATGGGGCATGAGCTTACAGCCTGAGAGCAGCCTGAGAGATGTCGCGACCCGCTACCGCAACTCGCGGCAGGGGTAAGTAAACATTTCAATTTAATGCACGCTTTTCTTGATCCGGTCGATTAGTTTATGGAGTCCCGAGAAACTGTCGTCTGCATTGTCATGAACTCAAGACTGCCATCGAGCTTGGCACTCCGATTCCTGGCATTCTAACGCTCACCTCAACGTAAGTCAGTAAAGCAATGATTTGCAAACCATGTATTCATTCATTTTGATGATAAAGCAAGAAGTTCCATCCCCGCTCCTAGACGTCTTTCCCATCGCTCGACTTCGGATATCGGTATCGCCAGATCACGTCCCGATGCAAACAAATCGCAGAATGTTCAATCACGGACACGCCCGGTGAGCTCCGTGACTAATTGCGGCAACAGAGATCGAAGGATGAAGAGTATTACTTCGCGTCTCGCATACATTGAAAAGGAGGCCCGCCGCCAGTCCAGGGACATATGGTATGTTGAAGGGACTGACTGACGCTTGAGTCGGACCCATGGGTCCTACACCTGTCGTTTTGGGTCTGACTGCTGACTACATCGGTGGCACAGCATCCTCGCTCCATTGTCTCTCATATCCATGGCTCGGCAGTGTTTGCATGATCAGTGGATTGGCAGGCATGGTAAATTCGTATGTCGTGTTTCAAATCACATGTTACTAAAACGAGATAGACAGATTTCGATTTTTTTCCTCTTTGGCTCAAGCCACAGATCCAATCGATTGAATCTCGGATCTCAGATCAATCTCAGATCCATGATCTTATTGGACAATTACCGGCCCTCAAGCTTTAGAGAGTGACTGTGACGTCACGGGTCACGTATAGATATTTAGGTACGTACTTCAGCGGAATTAATTCCGAATCATCGCACAACTGTTTCTTCATGAAGTCGCCCTCATCGACCAGCCCGTCATTAACAGAGGTTGAGCTCCTTCCTGGTGAAGAGCTACCTGATGTATGCCATACTACACCTTGTACTGTTCAGGTGTCAAAGCCACCTGTGAAGACAAACACTAGCGACTCATCGACAAGATCCATCACGCATGACTCTTTGCGGAAAGCTCCTATTTTGGTGAGACTGTTAATTTAGGCGATCGATAATATTTGCTGATAACGTGTTACTAGAGGTTCTCTCCTATTACAATCCACCAGCCATTTGAGTTCATGTTGGAAGAGTTCAGGGAATCCCTAGAAGAAAAGGCATTGGTGGTGAAGTCACTTGTCCACATCCAACAAAAATGTGAAGAGCGCGAGCTGCTTCTGCGTCGCTTTCTGAGCCAAGAAGATATCGCTCGGTTGGTATCCGAGAGGGACCCAGTAAACGACACTGCAACTGTTGGCGCGATGTATTTCCGCGCCATTTGGGATCATAATCTGAGGTCGTTTGGTCCCAGTCCGAGTCTTTGCTGTGTGGGTCGATCTTTAACAAATCACCGTCCCTTTGCTAATGATGATTGATTGAAGGTATGAATGCGGTTGTTTCTTGTCCTCGTAATTTTTATACCGTTCTTTGATCTCCTGGGGTGGAAAGCAATCATTCGTTTATTATAACATGTATGAATTAGTGTAATTGTTTCATTTACTATAATAATTTATGTTCGCCTTGGTATCGTTTCGAACTTATGTGCAGCCGAAATGTATTGTGCTACGCGATCCTGTCGAGCGGTGCAAAGGCATGCATTACGGTTCTGGGCGCCAACTACTTACACTTTCAGGAGGGGTTCTATCAGACGCACTGCCAAAATCGTTGCATGTTATGCACGTGCGAAAACTCCACGTGCGAAAACTCGTCGCCGGCGGAAACCTAAACCGTTTAGGTCTATACTTAGTAATGCACTGGCCCATTAACTTGCAATCATCGAATATGGATCCACGGGAATCCCGCTATCCGTTCTTCTTGGACCAGTATCTTGAGAATGACGCAGCCTGCGATACGTATCCGGTGATAATTTATGAACACGTAACAATTTATGTAACTACTAATAGTCTTCCACGCCGGTGGAACCCGAATAGTGTCCGAGGGCGCTCATCTACAACACCGTGGTATCAGGTGTCGGACGCAGGGGGCAACTTCTCAACCATGTTGCCACGCTTCGGACACACTGCAAGAGTACTGACAGACGCGGTGTGTGTGCACTGGCGAATGCTTTGTCAGGGTCGACGTCAGTGCGAGACGCCAGAGACTCGGAAGACCGGCTTTCTCAGAAATGCTGCAAAGTGATTTTTCGTGGGAATTGATTAGCTCCTGCTCCTCCCGCACTATGTCTAACCCGGTTCAATTCACGAAGACCTGTGTTTGTGGTCGCATATTCACTGACCTAGGAGGTTTCACTCGGCACGAAAAAAACTGTCGCAAGGGCAAGAAAAGACTGGCCAGCGCCCTCACCAAGGCGAAGGAGGTATACATAGCCAAGAAGGCCAGGTTATCCCTCTCTAGGTCTTCCACTGCCAATCAAGATGTAATCCGTGATGGGGAGGACGGTATTCAAGCCAACGAGCAAATTGCTCACCAGGTATATGATTCCAGAGCACATTTACTTCAAATCTGACACTTTGTTTTAGGGCGTGTCCCGTGCTTCGTCCCTGCATCAGGAATCTACTATTGACGCTATAGAAGAAGCTGAGCGCCCAGGCGTTTGTGTCAAGTCTTTTTATATATATCAACACTCTTTGACGCAGTTAAATTTGTCTAGGATGACATCTCTCTTGCACAGCGCCGGTCGCGTAGAGTTCCTCGACTGCCGCTACGCTTTCGAGACATGCTACCTGAGCCACCACTCCCTCTACCTCCTTCACATCTGGCCATCAATCCAAATGCACCAGCTGAACAGGAATCTCGTGACCAACGATCGGATGGTGGGCACGAGGCTGGCCAAGGAATAGTAACTACATCAGAATCGCCTGAATCATCGACGTCTCGATCTCGCTCGCGCTTATTGCTCAGGACGTTTAGAACGTTGATGAATAAATTTGGATTGTCCCGTGCGTATACTTCGGAGAACTTTCCCTCACATGATCCGGAGGACCCATACTCCGTCGATCACATCTCTCAACTGCCTTGTGAAGATGTTCAGCATCCTAAACTGGGCAATCTATTCTATCCTTACCCGAACGAGAGCGCAATGCGCTTAGGCGACTGGTACTGGAACAACGGGGCCCAGAAGTCCCGGGAAGACTTTAAGCAACTGCTCAGCATCGTCGCGGACCCTGCATTTGATGCAGCCGAGTTGTCTGGAGTTGCGTGGGATACCATCAACAAAGAGCTCGGCGGTCAGCATCCTGATGGCGACCCGGACATTCCTGAATGGCTGAGTGGTGACCGCGGGTGGAAGTCCTCCTCGATCACCATTTCCGTCCCCTTCCACCGTCGCTCAGCCAATCCGGGAGCCAAGTTCTACACCGTGCAGGGATTCCATCACAGATCGCTCCTTTCAATCTTGGAAGAGAAGATAGTGGATCCCGTCCAAGCAGCCCACTTTCACTACGAGCCGTATGAATTGCTCTGGAGTCCACCTCACAAGGCCCAGGATATCAAGGTTCATGGCGAGCTCTTCACTTCGAGTGCATTTCTTGATGCCCACAGAGAACTGCAAGAATCCCCTTCGGAGCCTGGTTGCGACTTACCCCGCGTCGTCGCCGCATTTATGTTCTGGTCGGATGCAACTCATCTCTCCACGTTCGGCGACACGAAATTGTGGCCACTGTACGTATATTTCGGCAATGAGTCAAAATACCGCCGGTGCCAACCATCCAAAAACTCATCTTCTCATGGCGCGTATTTCCAGACCGTGAGTGATCTTGATTGTGAATTATCCATTTATCTCCCCCTCACCCAGGCTCTCGTTGCAGCTCCCCGAAGCATTCAAGGATTTCGTCATGGCTCATTCAGGAGGCAAATCGCTTAGCGACGTTCTCATGACCCACTGCCAGAGGGAACTTTTCCATGAACAATGGAAAATACTTCTAGATGATGATTTCATCCAGGCCTATAAGCACGGTATTGTCATTACCTGTTGTGATGGCTTAAAGCGCCGCTTTTACCCGCGTATTTTCACATATTCAGCTGATTATCCGGAAAAGTGAGCCTTTTGAATGAGCAACCATAGAGCTAATTTTCATTCATTAGGGTTCTCATAGCATCAATTCGTAATCTTGGAAAATGTCCTTGCCCTCGCTGCAAGATGATGCTAAGTGATGTTCATGACCTCGGCACTGACAAGGACACACGCAATCGGCAACTATTGCTCCGTTGTGATGGTCCTGATCGTCTTGAGAAAGTACAAGCTGCACGAGACCTCATTTATGGAGACAACTATGCGGTCACGACACCCCAAGTTGAAGCGCTCCTTCGAGAAGACTCGCTGGTCCCAACATTGGTGAGTGTTCCCTGATACCAGATTCGCAGATGCCTCATTACAAATATTGCCACGTAGAACGCGTTTTCGGACAAGTTGTATTACTTGGCTTTCAATGTTTTTGCTATGTTAGTGGTAGATCTTCTCCACGAATTTGAATTGGGGGTTTGGAAAGCAATTTTTACCCATCTTCTTCGAATGCTACAATCTCTCGAGGAGAGCAAAGTCCATGAACTTGATCGCAGGTTTGCCTCTGTCTGCGATTTCGCGACCTATTTCCTCATCTGCCCTCCAGATACCGGCAAGTCCCAACATTTGGACAAGACACTATCCGTCGTTTCTCTAAAAATGCATCCGACATGAAGAGGATTGCGGCTCGTGACTTCGAAGATCTGCTGCAGGTTGATAAATTTATCTAGCATTCTAGCCTGACCTTACAGAGCCTTTTTAGTGTGCTATCCCCGTCTTTGACGGCCTATTCCCTGAACCGCACAACTCGGCGGTGCTGAAACTACTTTCTGTTCTCTGTCATTGGCATGGTCTGGCTAAACTCCGGATGCATACTGATGAAACCCTCCAGATCTTGGACAGTGTCACTGTGTCCCTCGGTAGAGAACTTCGTGCGTTCGCCACTGTTACATGCCCTGCCTTTTCGACTCGTGAACTCAAGCGTGAAGCCGAGCGCCGACAGCGCCGCCAGTACCAAGCTCAGTCTCGTCCTGGTACCTCTATACGGGGTTCGTCCCAAGTGGTATCACGTCAGCCAAAAACCTTCAACTTGCAAACATACAAACTCCATGCCCTCGGTGATTATGTGTCGACCATCCGGCGATATGGGACCACCGATTCCTATTCAACACAACTGGTGTGTTTTTTTTGAGTCTTAATTAGAGCATTCTCATTCTTGTTTGTTACAGGGCGAACGAGAGCATCGCGTTGGGAAAGGAAGATTTCTTCGGACTAGCCGCAAGGATTTCATACGTCAGCTCACTCAGATCGAAAGACGTCAACTACGCGTACGGCAAATCCGTGAGCGAGTTGATGCTATGCACCCGGGCCAAACTTCAGAAAGCATCCCTAACAAGCCTGAGGAACACTATCTGATTGGGAAATCACAGAATCACCCCGTACACCTTTCTACTTTTGCTCTACAAAACACTAATGATCCAGCTGTCAAGGTGACTGGCGCTCCAAGCATATTGTGAAGATCGTTCTAACGTAAACATAGGACTTTGTGCTCAAACTTAAATGTCACCTCCTCCCTCGCATCGTGGCAATTCACGCCCCGGGGTCTGGGTCTCCACTAGATCACAATCCGAATCATTCGTTGAACGCTGGACTTGATAATGGCTTTGGTACATTGGATGCCAACCCGGGTCATGTAATACTCAAAAACGATCGTATTTATCAACATTACGTCCTCCGGATCAACTACACCACATATGACGTTCGCCGAGCTGAAGACATCTTCAATCCGAACACTGACCACTGTGACGTCCTGATGCTCAACCGCCAAGATTCCGAGAACTCTCGCGATCCCTTTTGTTATGCCAGGATCATCGGAATGTACCACGCCAACGCTCAGTACATCGGCCCAGGAATGAAGGACTACTTGCCGCGGCGACTGGACTTCTTGCACGTCCGGTGGTTCGAACGAGTCCCACAACATGATTTACATGGTTATGAAGCTTTGAGGTTTGTTGAACTGAATGATCAGACTTCGTTTGACTTTGTGGACCCAGCGGACGTACTGAGAGGCTGTCACCTGCTGCCTGCTTTCCGACACGGAAAGCTCGACAGAGGACTCCGAGTCCACGGAGATCATATCACAGTGGAAGAGTGGAAGTGCTATTATGCAAATAGGTCAGTTATTCGTCTGCGTCTGGACTCTGGTGACAGCTTACATCGTGTTAAGATTTGTAGACCGTGATATGCTACTCAGGTATCACTGGGGCCTCGGGGTTGGCCACACATACTCCCATGCTCAAGTTCAAGGCTCATCTAACGAGAACCAGCCCTGCAGTAGCACTGAAACTGAACAAACTGAACAAACTACATCATCTACCTCTACAATCCCTCCATCCACATCCTGTCAACCAGAAATCAGTCATAAGGTCACTCGGGTATCTGACGAGGATGCCAGTGAGTCGGAGTTTTTGCTCCCTGACTGGGATGGTGAGGAACTGGAGTGGGAAATGTCTGACTCCGGGTCTGCCTCAGAGGAAAGGGAATCAGACGACTCGGCGGATGATGATATTCGAGCTAATATGTATGCATTTCACGATGCGGAAGATAACTATGACTAGTAACTACCAGATAAATATACTTGTCTTGGGGTGGTGTCTATTCACATGGGTTCTGAGGCCGGTGAGGGCCAATGAGGGCATGCGTGCGTGACGAGCACACGGTGTCCCGGGAGGCGAGGATGAACAGAGTCTGTCAGACTTTGCTCCGCCTCTTATGAACACGATCGTTGCTGCGGTATACTTGGGCGCAGGATATATCGATCCAAGCAACCAGGTGGCGAGCATAGCACCGCACTAAATCGTCATGAACCCCACGGCTATCGCGGTCGCTCGCCGTGTGTGCGGTGCGCTGTTGTTCGCAAGCCACGCCGTCAGCGCTGGCGGTGTGCCGACCGCGCCGGTGATGGAGAAGAAGAGGGACGCATAGCGGACGTGGCTCGACGTGCTCGCTGCGCATTGTGCCACGCTCAGCGAATAACCATTCTTCTAATCAAAAGGCCGTACCGTAAAACATGGTATAACCGATCACTGCCAGAAGAGAGATGACGATGACCGTGAGTCCACGACATTGGTATCGGTCAGATGCGACGGCTGCGATCAAGGATATTCGTGTCAAGATGGTGCGAGCGAGTCGTAAAATGCTTTATAGGGGGTACAGAGATACATACGAACAAACATACGGTCCGTCGGAGGGACGCTCATTAGTTGAGCTTGGCTGCCTACATATCCGAGATCGGCGATAATGGTCGACTCGAAGGTAAGTTAATTTGTCAACGCCATAAACGGACTCGGTGCAGAACAAGTTCACTAAACCAGACCATTATATGTCGTCGCACCTGATAGGATTCTCGTCAATTGAAATAAACAATCATTGGTTTGTATCAATTTTACCGTTGCAAAATAGAACGAGGAGCCACAAATGTGGGGACTTGGCGGCTTGAATGATTTCTCTCCAACTCAGTGAACCTGTCCTTGGTTTCGTCTTCCGACATAGAGCCAAGTAGGAGCGCCGCGGTCTCTCCGAGTCGAGACCCGGCCGGGTCGGGTGCATTGAGTGCTTCTGCAAATGGCAGTTGTGTGAGAAAGTCGGTGCGCCACTAGCTACTACTCGTAACTCATATTATGCATCACGCTTGGTTTCAGTCATTTAGTAATGATTCTTTATGAGTGCAGTAAGTTCAACAGTGGGGTTTCGTCTTAGCGGCGAGTCTCAATTTTTTGTTCCTTTTCTCAGCCCCAGAACGACGAAATCTTGCCTTAGTAGCTCAAGCCTACGATACCAAACTTCGAGACACACATCTTCGACCTCATCGCAGCACCTTGGTAAAGGAAGAGGAACTCAATATATTTGCCCACCTTTCCCGCATTTGCAGGCTATTTGCCAACGTTTGCCTTTCACGCATACCCGAGTCTGTCAAGTTTTTTTGGCTCCGTGTCCGGCGGTGGCGCGTCAACGTATAGGACATCACCCAGCTCTACGTTGTATTCACAGACAACCGCACAGAAGCCTCTCACCCTCGTGAAGAACATACGTTCGCTCCAGTTTTGAGCTGCTGGACGGGGGTCGAACATTGGAACGCGATCGTGGTGCTGCTATCTCTCGAGGACTGGCATCATACGATTGTCGTCACTCTGCCGTCACCGAGCTGCACGTCGAAATTCCATGTGGAGTGGAGTGTGACGGACAAGAGAGGACGAGCTGCGGGTACTCTACGGGGAAGTGGGTTCACTGGCAGTCCAGGGTAAGCCACTTTTTGTCGTCAACGTGAAAAGCGGTAACGTGGTCGTCAGCCTCTTGACGCACCAAGAAAGATGTCGAGGAGAGGTCTGGTGTAACCTGTAAGCGAAGCGCACCTTGTCGCTGCCGAGCTGGCGGCGGCATCGTTGCGCCTCTTTGTAGACCATCCTCCCACTGTTGCAATATTAGGTATATTCTTTGGATCAAATGGGTCGTTTTGCAGCCAAGCGCTTTCGGCAAAGTCGTTGTATTTCTAGTCCCCAAAGTCGCCCTCGTTGAACAACAGACAGAATTCATTTCCTCTCAAACCCCGCTGCGGGTCAGAAAGTTTCACGGAAGCTTGGAGTTGGAGCTCTCCCATAGGGCAAATTGGAAGAGCTCGTTCGAGAAGGCGGACGTGGTCGTCATAACAGGTGAGATCACACCAGTTGTAAGGCACCAAGGCGTTTTTCTTCTTAACGACCCACGTAGCTCAGATATTCCTCAATATCCTCACGCATTCACATTGGAGCATAAATATAGTACATCTCCCTTCCCACTTCGTATTGACGTTGCGCTAACCTTTCCATCCAGGTCTCGTTGATCAATCTTCGATGAGTGTCATCGCACGCGCAAGAACCATGCCTACAACGGAATAATGCGCGAATACTTTCAAGTCCATCATGCCGAACGCCCAAACTTGAAGGTATTTGGCATGACGGCGTCGCCCATCTGGAACCCCAAGGATGCGGAAGGGTCTTTGGTGACCTTGGAACGCAACCTGGATGCCACTGTCATCGCTGTGCGTGAACACGTCTCGGAATTGCTTGAAAACTCTCCGTGGCCTGTGGAAGTGCGTGTCATGACGATATAGTTGAAACTCATGGTCACCTGCCTTCTCCAGATTATTAAGGGAATACTTTCCTCCTCCTGATAACTATCTTTATCTAAACCCAAGTCTTTGGGAAACTCTGTCACTCTTCCTGTCCGACATTGTCGATATAGCATGGGACAATTTACATATGAAGTACCATGTTACTCGGAACAGCCTTGGTCCTTACTCCGCAGACCTTTTTATATATCACGAGGTCCGTACACGAGTCAATCAACTTCTTCAAGAATTAGATACACACGACGATCGCATCGCCAATTTTTTTGACGTCCAAGAAGACGGTATGGACATCGACGATCTACCCTCGTGTCGGAACAATCCCGCCTGCCATTGAACAGATCAACTCCATTCTTTCTGATTTCAAGCTCTTTTTTGAAGACTGTTCCGCTTCTCCACCTGCCGTACCCATCCCTATCCCGCTCGCTTGGTGTACTCCCAAGATAAAAGCCCTCATTGAGGTCCTCCTCGCATATCACACCCCAGCATTCCACGACATTGTCTTTGTGGAGCAACGTCGGGTTGCTGCTTGCCTTGCCAAAGTACTCTTCAAGATCCCCGAACTGAGAGGTCGCATCCGTTGTGCCGAGCTTGTTGGGCATGGTGACGGGCACGGCACACGGGGCAAGGGAGGCTCTAATGGAAACGTAGCATTGGGGGTCAACTTAAAGGGCATGGGATTGGCAAGGCAGCAAGATTCAGTCAAGTCGTTCCGGAAGTCGTATGAAGAAGGTGGTCTGAATTTCCGTATGCGTTTTTTTTCTATGTTACCTGCGTGTCACATCGTTGATTCTCTTTATCCAGTGATTGCTACTTCTGTTGCTGAAGAGGGCTTGGATTTTCCGGTGTGTTTGCCTTCATCCGTTGCCTGTGATGAATTTCTAATATTGGACCGGTAGGCCTGTGATCTTGTCATACGCTTTGATCCGCTTCATCACATGGTTGGATACGTCCAATCTAGGGGACGGGCACGGACCAAGACATACACCTTCGTCATTATGGCCGGCCATATGTTGCATCTCGATCGCTACAGGACTTTTTAAGAGATCGAACCTGAACTCAAGAGAGTCAAACTCGAGAGAATCCCACTCGTACCAGAATCGTCGTGACCGTGTCCACGTTGTGGGAAAACACGACAACCGCCAGCTCGCCGTTGCGCCCACCTTTGCTCTTTTCCTCGGCGCATTCTGCGCGTATCTTCACTCACTGATAACTTTCATGTCTCTACGAAGGGTGACGGGGAAGGGGAAGCCGTCGAGAAGGCGAACGGGGAGCAGGAGGAAAAGCGAGAACAGGACGAGAAGCCGGAAGAGGCTCCCGCTGCGCCGTGGTTCATCTTCGTCCGATCTTGCGTCGACATGGAAGATTGGTACCTCGCGCTCGTTCACGAGATGGACTGGCTCGTCTCTACGCTTGACGAGCAACCGGACGTCATCCCGATGCGATGGTTCAACGCGCTGTTGGGACGCTTGTTTTACAGCTTTTACAGGACTCAGATGCTCGAGTCGTACATCATGGGTCGTATCATGAAGAAGCTGTCCAAAGTAAAGCGCCCCGCGTTCCTGACGGACCTCGCCGTGACCCAGTTCTCGGTCGGAAACAAGGCGCCGACGTTGAGCAAGCCTATGCTCAAGGAGCTCACCAAGGAAGGCGACGCGTCGTTGGAAGTGGGCCTTGCGTATACTAAAGGTGCGATTCGTGCCACCGTCGAGGCGACTGTCGTGATCAACCTTGGGGCACGCTTCAAGCCGTATACCGCCAAGATCGTTTTGGCCGTGATCATTCGCGAGCTCGAGGGCAACCTTCTCTCGTCAAAGTCAAACGCCCTCCTAGCAGTCGCATGTGGTATGCGTTTACGAAGCGACCGCGCATGGTCATCAATGTGGAGTCCATCGTGAGCGACCGGCAGATCACTTGGAGTATGATTCTGAACACGATCGAGTCAAAGATTGAGGAGATCGTGAGTGGCAAGTCGAGGATGCATGCCGCTGAGCACCAGCCAACAGATCGCCGACTCTGTCGTGCTGCCGAATATGGATGATATCAGTTTCTTGGACAGCTCCCAGTGCGAACATCGTGGTGGAGTATGGGCTGATGCTGCACGTTTGGACAAGCTGATGACCCCACCAGCGCCGGAGGGGATCGTCAAATCGTCTGTTCAGGTTGCAGGTTCACAGCTGACGGATGAGACGGGTTCGTCTACGCTTGCGCGTGTTCGCACCGCACCGGAGCCGGCGTCGTCGCTGGACAACGTGCCTGTCGTTCGCTCTGCTACCACAATTTCGAAGAAAACGTTTACTACGGCTAGGCGACGCTCGTGGTTCGTGGCGCAGCCGAGCAAGAAGTTGTGCGCAACGTCAAAGAACAAAGTACGGGACCGGATAGTAATCCTACTCCGCTTCCCGATACGCCCACTGTACAACCTGCGGAGGTCTTAGACAATGAGCAGGATCCCCATGAATATCTCTCTCCACATTCCCCACCCACACCCTCACATACACAGTCGAGATCGTCACGGGCTCTGTCTGTTTCGTCTTTGATAGGCGGCGACGAGTTTTCCAACTACCTCTCTCACAACAGTATGACGTCCAAGAGTCCACGCCAGTCATTTGGGGCATCCACCGGCTCGTTCTTGTCTACGCTGAAATTTAAAGCGGGGGACAAAAAAGCACTGAGCAATACTGCAAAGGAGGCGATGCGGAAATGGGGCGTATACTGGGGTCTTACTGTGCGTTTTCGATACAGGCACCATACTCATCTGCGTATGTGCACGGTCATTCCACCATACATCGTACACCGTCCATCGCGCCTTACACATACGTACAACTCTACTCTCTCCAAGATGAATACAAAATCAATTTGTCTGTTTGGTGACCCAAGCAACCCCGGCCGATCGAACTCTTCCTCACGTTGACCGCGATCCGTGCAGTCAGTCATCTACGTCGAGCGATCGTCCTCGCAAACATGTCAGAGTCATGGTGCGCTCGCGATCTTTCTGTCTGTCTAACTGCATCACCCAGATGAGCCCCCCGTGAACGTCCTCCGCACGCGGCACGAGCCTTCTAATCATTGACCTTGAAGCTGTTCTTGATCTGATGAAAAACCAGCTTGATTTTATCATACCCATGCAACGTGCCACCCATCATCGAGGGCCCGTCATGAATATGACAAAATACAATTCACTGCGGGAACGACTCGGACCCCTCCAGCGGTAGCCAAAACACTAAAACACCTGACCTTCAAGTTAGCCGAGCGATCGATCCTCTCCGCTTCTTTCCACCAAACGTTTGATTCGGTCTGATTTCCCACCATGTCAGTTATATCTCGAGACCCAGACACATCAAATTTTCAGCAAGCGTGAGTCATCTGCCCGCGCAACCATTGAGATCATGCCCCGGCAGATTCCAGATTCCGTCGACGGAAGCGGCTTTATTATCGTTTGCCTCGATGACCATTAGTAAGCTATTTGTCAATGTTGATTATGTAATGACACACTCCGAAGAGGGCGAGTTGGAAGAAGAAGATCCTGAAGATGTCGCAGCGCGGGAACGATACATCGTGCCATCTACTGGAGCAGTGCTCACCTACGTTCTGCCATTGGGTTAATTAACTATCTGTGTTCCCTAATTCCACATGACGTCTACACTTCTCCCCCCATGCCCAAGTACAGCGGCGATTATGCTGCTATTCTGGAACTTCCATCAAGCCTCCCTCTCCCAGTTGATCTTCGGACGTCCAATTACGCTCCCTATCACATGCTTCCTCGTCCTTCTCACGGAACACAACTGCATCGATTTCAAGGCGGATCCCCCAACTCGCGCAGCTCGTCCGCAGTCAGATCTGCAAGGGGTTCATCGAGCGTCGGGGATGGAGGTGGCGATGGTGTGAGTGAGCGAGGGGGAAGGATACCATGCTTGCGGAGTGCGTCGTTGGTGTGTATGATCAGCGCTCGGGGTAGTTTGTCTTTGATCTCATCCCAGGCTGCTCGACTTCAGATATCTGGATGATCTTTACGAATTCGTCCTCCAACAAGCCTACGGGCTTCGGCGCGAATGTACGGCTGGCGTTCTTCCGAGTCATGTGGAGCTAGGGGAGCGGCGGGTGGTGGCGGCGGCAGGGGTGGTTGACGGTGGTGCGGGCCGCGTCATCTGGGCCCGTGCTGACGTCAGCCTGAGCTAACTTGCACTTGCTTCCATAGTAGTAACAGCCATGTCAAATGGCTTTCCTTCAACGCAATTTCAGAGTGCTCAGCAAGTGAATCAGATACCCCAGTTTAAACAGCATCAAGGATCAGCATTCGGTGCGCTTGCACCACAGGCCATTGGGTTTCCCGCCGCACGTCTTCCGGGTGCAGAGCCCTCCTACTAGGCTTCCAGCAGCAAGCGCTGCCACACCACTTCCTTCTTCCTATCAGCGCAACGCGCCCCCGCCCCCTCCTCCCGTACCTCAGCACCAGCCAAGTTTCTGAATGCTAATAAAAGCTGCCTAGCTTGCTTGCAAACCGACGGGCGTCGGACTTTTGTCCCAACCCACTCAGGGCTTTGCGGTCATGCTCCGGCTTCCCTGAGATTCATCAATGGTCGGACCGCACTCGATGTCTTTGGACAAAGTGGTCTCGATAGAAATGACCTCTCGAGGATTTGGTTCGTCAGTTCCTTCTGATCAGAGTCCAAAGTTCATGGACATTTGGCAGGACACTGGTCGACGCTGATAATTGCGGCAAGCCGAACCAGAGCAGAGATTCACGTTGCCATGTGATTTATCCGCGTACGTATCGTGTCTCATTGGTTTTAGATTGTTACTAATTTATTTTGATCGTCACTAGGACTGAACGGGAACGATATTACAGAACAGCTTCCCCCAGGACTGGTTTCCCCGTCCTCTCGTGATCTCGATACCTCGGTCAACTTCCTCAAGGACATCTCAAGAACGATCCTCCACGTTCTCCCTCAGGATTTGATATCCCGATCTCCCGTCTCAAGGAACGCTCCTTCACTTCTTCCTCTGCTTTTACCCAGTGCGGACGGCAAGACGCCACCGTTTACAAGCACGAAGATGTCGAACCTCCGGGTAGATTTAATCAGCCTCGCAATCGTCGTGTGGACCGCAGTGCTGTTCGATCTCGGGCCGACGGCTCGAGCCCTGCCTCGGATCTATCCTCCATCAAGGGGCAATTGCTGAACACGCAGAAGACGTTCAATGACACATTGGCCAACGAACGCTTGTCTGACGCGTTGGACAGGGAAACGGAGCGTTTGCGGTATAGAATCACTCGATTGCAGGAGGACCTCGAGTGCGTCTCCAAGGGCCCAAGGACGACAGCGAAGGAAGAGGAAAGGAGGCGTCGAAAGAGAACTCATGAGGTTAATACACGAGGAAGTTCCAGAACTAGAACTCAGGAGAGAAACGGGAATGGACGTGTGACCGCGATCGAACCAACAACCGCTTTGGACGGTTATCTGACGACAGTAACAAGAGCTATCCACCAGCCTTATCACGATACCGAGAGGAGGAGGAACGTCCGTATTAATCTAGGGGCGCGTCCATATACAATCGCGATCGCGGACCGTCGTCTGCTCGTACACCACCACCCGGCGCACCACGCACGCCTGCCAACACTACTGATCAAGGCCCGCCGCAACCACCACCTACCGCTCCCTCCCCGGCTCCGAGTCGTTTTCCTGCGCCTGCGTTGAAAAATATGACTCCGGAAGAACGTCACAGTGACAGGTAGTTCCAGGGGTTTTGGCAGTCTAACCCGCACCCGTACCCGTGATACTGAATGCCTAGAACTCATGTGTATTCAATCTTTGTAGACTCACTGTGACCCTCCTGTGACAGTTGTCAGAGGTGTGGGAGTCAATTATGGGCCTGGACTCGGACATATCGAAGCAATGACGAAAGCACCGCCAGTGGATATAATATAGATTTGCAGGATAGTAGTAATAGACTGTGATACCATTACTGCATTATATTGATATTGTGCATCCACCAGTATAGTACTACTACGATAGTTGCTCTGTAATCGTGTAATTGATGTATCTTGCAGGCAATTTCCTGTGCTTGCCTTGTTTATCATTCTGATATCCGAAGGCAATGAAACATATTGACTGAGAGGCATCTCACATCTTTATCAAACTTGGTCATGGCTGAAGAAATAATTGTCTGTATTTTACATTTGGATAATGCATGATGATTTGTTGATATGGAATGCTCATAAACCATCAGAGTGGCATGAAATGATTATTCACTGATTATTAGTTATCTTAATCACAAATCTATATCAGTATATATTACATGCCTTCAGTATGAATATAAATGTTCAGTGATTATAAAAGTTGATCATTGCAAGGCTTGATTATGGGTGAATTTCTAGTTATATCAGCTCTTCACTGTTGATAATGGAATCTTTTGATTGAGAGGGTTGGTATGCTTGAGAATATCCTAGCCAGACATCTAAAAGTTGATCAAACTTGGTCATGGATGTTTGTATTTCACTTGTGAACAATTCATGATCATATGCTGACATTGAATACCCATGAACAATCAAGGTGATGTTGATTGATCATTACATGATAATTCATTATCTTTCATTATCTAAATGATATAGAATTATCAATAAATGATCATTAACTGCTCATCAGCCATGATAATGATGAATCTTTGTCAGTGTAAATGATATGCCTTCATATGATATTGCATGGCTCATGAACCATCAGGGTGATGTTAGTTGATCATTATATGATATTTAATTACCTTTCATCATCTAAATGATATAGAATTATCAATAAGTGATC
>JBBPOY010000101.1:0-20503 GCA_038091675.1 Leccinum proliferum | reverse complement strand
TCATCAGTCCTATATATGACCAACTAATCTCACCCATACATTAATGATCTGGTTTGGCCTCCAGATAGAACATACCACATGCATCATCAGTCCTATATATGACCAACTAATCTCACCCATACATTAATGATCTGACCTGTCTATTAGATGAAACATATCATATGTGTCAGTAATTCTGAAGCTTGACAGATAACAATAGAAATCTATCTATGAGCTTGTCAGGTCAGTCTACAAGCTGCATGAATTGCCATATAATCCCAGAAGTCTACCTATGAGCTAATCTGAAAACTATAATATATATATATCTATAAGGTAGATATTGCCCAGTTATATCAGCCAGCTATAGGTTATCTATTTTATCAGTGAGATAGATTCTATCAAGGAGCATCAAACATATAATAGAGATAATATTCAGATATTTATGATTCCAAAACTTATCATTTCTATCAGATGTGGAAACATGACAGATCTTGTTATCTTGCATCAGTATATTTGCTTGTGAGCTATTCCATCTACATGACAGTAGTTCTCATTGGTATTAGAATTCCAAACCCGAACATTACTATCAGAAGTATGGATATAATCTATACTGTCTGTGAGACAGATCTTATTTGCTAACGACCAGACACTTCTCACCATTGTGCTCCTTCCACAAGCAAGGTTTAGGCCGATAGCGTTGGCATTTCCCGAGTAAAATGTAATACTTGAATAATCACGAATACATGAAAAGTAATTATTACGTAATGTTAATCAGGCATCATCGCCGGCGGCTTTCATTGCTGCCCGCCTCCGCCGGATGGTTGCCAGTGCACTATTCTCAGATGGCAACCGAGAGCTCTCAGAATTAGATGGAAAAATCTGCCTGCAAAGTAATTAACACGAGCATATCAGCATACCAGATCCTTACCTATTCCACCACTGCAAAAGTAGAGTAACTTCATCCTTCTCATCCGGGTCGTCCAGAAGTTCGAGGATACTGTTGTAAAACCTTTCCGAGTCGGTCAAAAGGTCGGTGCGTGAAAATACTTGAGCAGACGTTAAGGCAAAGCGTGCCTTTAAAAATTAAATTATGGGCAGGATTCAGATGTTAAGACAGAACAGAAAGCTCACCTGTGTCGCGACATAAGCGATCGATGCTTTCGTCACCGCGGTCATCCCATGGATACGGGCATTGCATGAGCGCGTAGCCTTAGGCTCTTCGACATCGACAGAACTCGGAGACGTGAATATGTACTTGTAAGCCTGTATATGAACAATCCGTTAGTGAATCTGAGGACATACCATTTTAAAATAGCATACCGAAACCAAAATACCGCTGCGCAATAACCCATTCCAAGGGTCTTCCGGGTCATACGAATAGTTCGCATAAAGAAACACAGGCCATTGGTCGCCTGCGACTCGGAGTTGCCCATTGCGCAACCCCTCCTTGATTCTGCAATACGCTGAGATTTTTTGAACCGATTAGTAGTTGGATTAGATTACATACTCTGCGTTGGACCAATCGTAGCCTGCTGGACAGAGTAACGCGCCGGTGCGTTCGTGATGAAAGCCTCGAACCGACTTTGAGTTCCGCGGGATGTGGGGACTCAGTGTCTGACCTTTCGGTGTAATCCAGTCGACGATGGCGCATTTCATCCCCTTCGTGTCGTCGGCCCTGGCGCCATTAGCACCCCTCTGGATCTGGGGAAACAATGAGTAGTAGATCATGTTATTGGGAATGAAACTCGCCAACTCGGCCATGGCGCTGACTTCTTCCTCGTCAGAGGAAGAGAGCCGAGCTTCGAGTGATGGGACTGATTTCAATAGCTCTGAAAATACGACGAACTCTCTTCTTTCGCTGCAGAGTATTCTCAGATATGAACTCAACTATAATATGATAGATGAAATACTCACTGTTCCAAGAACGTCTCTAAGGGCCTATCCTCTAATTCAACCATCATGACCAAACCGTTGGTGAACAATGTCTTCACGCTACAAAACGCATGGACTGCGCGTCCGAAGTGTCGCCCGTGGTGGACCAATGGGTCCTGGGTGCTTCTGCGATGCAATCAGCAAGAATAAGATGTTAGTTTCTGAGACGTACGGTCGTTTCCTCGGGCCACTATGTAAGGCGTTCGATCGTGGACGCTTCTGTCCCGTCGATTCCTCGCCCAGAGTAGCGTTGGCAGAGCTCGACATAAGCCAGATTATCGGTGGAGAGATGCCAGCAGGAGCTAGAGTTCAAAAACTGGATAGCTGGTCTTATATAGCATTGTCGCCTAAGAAGCGGAACACGGAGAGCGTGTCGCTAGACAAACGATGCATTGCAAGCTTGCTAACTCGGCTAGACTGTCATGAAGTTCTCGGTTGTGAATAGGCATACGACATGCTTACATAACTCAACTCGATGCAACTTCGAGTCTATTCAAGCCGTGAGGGAACGATCGTCCCTGTTGTTGTTGTTGTGGTCCATACCACTGGTGTAACAAGACCCGGGGATGGCGTCCGACTGGCGTTGCGCAACGCCGATCTCAATGCTATCCTCACCGAACCTTCGCCTCGGCCCCGTCCCTGCCCTCGTTCCGCATCCAAACGCCCATTCTCTGGCGAACTCGCCGACCTGGCGTGCCCTCAATGTTCGTGCTCGTCGTCGTCGCTATCGCCGTATCCATCCCCAGCCTCCCCCCGACACCGAAAACCCCTCACCTCCCGGACCGGAGACCGATCCCGACCCACGACGACCTCCCTGTTCAACACCGACGACACCGGCACACGCGGTGAACATCTGTCGCCATCTCGACGCGAGTGCGGGTGCTGGCGCGACACTCGTTCCGCGGCCGATTTCCCCTACCATTGGCCAACTCGGCGCCATAACCATTGCCGGCGAGAGGGACGTAGTGGAGCGTTTGGAGCAAGCCGAGGGGTTGGCTTCGGCTTGGGAGGGGGCGAGCGATGGGGTGAGGGAGGAGCTGTCCGATGGGTAACCCAAGTGTGTGCCTAAGTGATTTGGCACGGGCGTCGAAACTAGAAGAGGGTCCAGTGTTAGTACAAACAAAAGGAGCGCGTCGGACGGAGAGGACGAGGACGAGGAAGGGGACGAGGGAGTGGGCGTCCGTTGGGACACGCTAAACGGAGAGGTAGAGGTCGGGGACGAGGGAAGGAGTGGGAGTGGGAGCTGGAGTTCGTCCGTTGGGACGCGCTGGACGGAGAGAGCGAGGACGAGGGAGGGAGCGCATCCATTGGGACGCGCGGAGCTGAGAGGTTGAGGAAGGGGACGAGGGAGGGAGTGGGAGTGGGAGTGGGAGTGGGATTGGGAGAACCATCCGTTCAATGTCTTCCTTAGACAGGCGTCCCTTCTCGTTCGTGATCGTGATCGACTCCGATTTACCACTGGTAACAACAATTAGTTCGCTCACTCCTATGCCCACCAATTGTACTTACGTTCCCTTGTCGGAAGCCCCGACCCTCATTTTACCATTGGCGTCAATCTCAAAGGCGACCCCAATTTGAGGGACACCACGTGGTGGAGGAGGGATGCTAGAAAGCTCAAACTTGCCCAGGAGGTTGTTGTCCTTGGTCAATGCACGCTCGCCCTCGTACACTTGGATCAGTACGGTTGGCTGGTTGTCAGCAGCCGTCGAGAAGCTATACTCCAGTCAGTTCATGAAACTCGACCATTCAAAGTTTACCCACATCTGAGCCTTGCGAGTTACGGGGATGAGCTTCGTGAAGACTCCACCGGTGGTCTCGATACCGAGAGTGAGGGGACAGACATCGACAAGGACGACATCTTCAGTGCCCTGCTCACCCGACAGAATACCACCCTGGACAGCAGCACCGTAGGAAACTGCTTCGTCGGGGTTGATACCCTTGGAAGGCTCCTTGCCGTTGAAGTACTCTTTCAAGAGCTGTGGGACCTTGGGAATACGGGTAGAACCCCCAACGAGCACGATCTATCACCACCGCATTAGAATCATACAAATCGATAAATACGAGCCGCGAACCTCATCAATGTCTTCCTTCTTGACGTTGGCATCCTTGATAACTTGTTCGACGGGCTTCATGGTCTTGCGAAAGAGATCCATGTTCAGCTCCTCAAACTTGGCCCTGGTAACGTCTCGGAGAAGTCGTTGCCATCCTCAAAGGACTCGATCTCGATCCGTGTAGATTGCTGGCTCGACAAAGTTCGCTTGGCTTTTTCAACTTCACGCTTCAACTTGCCCATGGCGCGCAAGTTGCTGGTAACGTCGGTACCCGTCTTCTTCTTGTACACCTTGACAAAGTAATCAATGACCCGGTTGTCGAAATCTTCGCCTCCAAGGTGAGTGTCACCAGCAGTCGCAAGGACCTCAAAGACACCGCCGTCAATAGACAGGAGCGAGACATCGAAGGATCCACCACCAAGATCATAAACAATGATTTGAGACTCGCCGCCCTTCTTGTTGAGACCGTATGCGATGGCAGCGGCGGTGGGTTCGTTGATGATACGGAGGACCTGAAGACCGGCAATAATAGTACCAGCATCCTTGGTCGCCTGACGCTGAGCGTCGTTGAAGTCTAATGAACACATAAGTATTCGAATTTATAATGCAACACTTTTACCCACAGGCAGGGACAGTGACGACGGCATGGGTAACCTTTTCGCCCAGCTATGCCTCGGCAGTTTCCTTCATCTTGATCAAAACCATAGCGCTGATTTCTTCGGGAGTCTACGCGGGGCGTGTTTAGTGCTTTCGCGCGGTTCTGGTAAACTAGCAAAACTCACGAATTCGCGCGTTTCGCTCTTGTAGTTGATTTGGATGGCAGGCTTCCCGGCCTTTTCAACAACATTGAAAGGAAAATGTTTGACATTGCGCGCGAGTTCGTTATCGTCCATCTTGCGACTGATCAATCGCTTGGCGTCGAACACGGTGTTTTCGGGGTTAGAGTGGAAAGCGTTCTTGGCAGAGTCGCCAACGCTAAAAAGGTGTGAGCACAGATGAAGAATGAACAAGTTCGGCAACATACAGTCGTTCTTCGTCAGTGAAGCTGACCCATGAAGGTGTTATACGGTGACCTTGATCGTTGGCGATGATCTCCACGCGACCACCTCGTTGAACACTATTCAAACAATGAGCGAAGAGGTACAGGAGAATTACGCGGGGCGACTCACCCAACACAAGAATAACTGAAATCAAGCAACGAGCAGTCAGTAAGTGGAATGGACCGAGGCAGCGGAAACATACGTGGTTCCCAAATCTATAAAAAGAGAATTGGTCAGAATTATGGCAGCTGAAGAAGGGTGAAAGTACTGACCGATACCGATGACCGTCCCATACTCGCTCTTCTTCCCGGACTCCTGCGCGGAGGTGGCGGGGCACAAACAAATGAGTGCGACGAAAGCGAAGAGGATAAGAGAGAGTGAGGACGCCATGCGGCGTGACTTTACGCGTAATGGGCGGCGGTGTGGGCTGGTCATCGCCATGGACGACGTGGAGGAGAGAAGAGGTCCATGGTGTCGATAACCTCCAAAAGATGTTGTGCAGCATCATTTATGCGACCATCGACATACATGGCTTCGCACTGTTGCCTCTTTTCCTCTACACGGAGGGCGAGATCCTGGACGGTTTGCTCGATATCGATATCAGCTGTTTCTTGCACATTAACAAGTCGTGCCTCATGATAATAATAAACGCACCTGAGTTCGATTGCTGCGAATTGTAATCTGCGCGTTGACGGGCGACTGTCAATCAGATGGAAGGCAAGGTGGTGAGGACGCACTTGAGCTTTTTTTTTTTCCTGTGCGACGGGACCGGATGGATTTATCAAGGCTCTTTTCTTCCTCATTGGCCGCAGCAAGCTAGTGACGTAGTCCTTGAGAATTTGCACCTTGATCATCTTACAAGGGGAAAAACACCTCCTCCCAGAGCATCTGTACCAAGGGTAGGCTGTGATAAGAACAAGATCCTATACGGAATTATAGACTCACATCGTTGTGGTAGGGAGAGGCGAGGGTGTCGCAAAGTTGTCGAATGATGATTTTACTGTCTCCAGCGACCGCAATGTCGTACTTCTCCGAAATAGCCATCGACCAGATGTAATAAGAGTGGTGTTACCAAGTGCGGGTACAAATGGAGTAAACAGTAGCAGCAGTGAAGTTGGCGTTGGAGGAAGCTGAAACGCCGAGGGTGGATGGTGCCAGTGGTGGGAGGGGGAGGGAGGAGCGGTGAGTATCACGGGTGGATTTGGAGGCGTTGATGAGGTGGGTGACGTTGTGGGATGGGAGTCGAGTGAGTATGCGTTCAAGTTGTAGCCGAACAGAGAGGGCTTACAGGATATCGATATCACGATTGTGCAGGACGGCGGTGAGGTCGTCCTCGAGTTCCATGAGAGCAACGAGCTGGGCCGCCTGGGCGCGCCATACGTCGATGCGGCGTGAGCGTAGCGGTGGTAAAAGGGGTCGTCTGCAGCCGCACAACGGCGGCAATGAACTAGGCGGATGAAAAGGCGGGTGGACCACTGGCTGCAGCCCCCGAGGCGCAGAGGAAAGCGAGTACGGCGTTTACGATGAGAAAGAGCACGGCGATGTATCTCGCGTGTTCCTTTTCTTGTGCGATGACTCGGTTGGAGAGCAGAGTCGAGTGGGCGATAAACTGGATAACAGAGTGAAAGAGCTGTAATTTTTGTTGAAGTACCTGCCACCAGCAAGCAGCAGCAGGTACGACAGCCTCTGAGATGACCCTGTCGATATGCGGGCCTTTCGTAGGACGAGGAAGGGAGAATGATCTTGACGCTCTCAGTCGACGAGTCATCATAGCGTGAGAACATGTATTGACCAGCATTTCATTCATATGTACTCAGAGTCTACTAACATATATTTTCGTGCTCTGTTTCAAGTGAGGTCTTTGTAGGTCTACAGGACGTCAGCATGGTAGATGGCTGCAGCAACCACCACCAACCAACAACTTACTGATCTTGAAGATTACCAGTGACTGTTGTTGAGTTTCAACCTCCACATCGTTTGCTTTCTTTTCCACTCCTGTTCCCAGGTCGAGTATGGCCGTTCGTAGGGGGGCGAGAAAGGAAGAAGCTGAGTAAGTCGACGCCGTCGCGGCCTTGCGCGATTGAGGTGTGCGACATGCTTGCGAAGCCGTTGAATGCGGGTGGTGACCATCTTGAGACGTCTGAACATCACTATCGGCCTGTGAGAGCCGATCCTCTCGACTCGCTCTCCCCATCAGAGAAATCATACTCACCGTCCTTCAGCCTGCGACAGAGATGGGCTTCTCCGTCGATCTCATGGCTTTCGTGGCTCTCTAACGAATCCAGATAGTTAGAACGAAAACCGGAATGCTCGCGAACAAAAAAATTGGATGCGGAGGTTGGAGTTCGTCGTCAGATTCGACATATTCTCGGTCGAAACGGGTCGTGGGGGGATGTTGCAGGGGGATAGGCTGAAAATTGTGGCGACCTGTAGAGTTGATGACGGCGCGGAGGACATGCAATGGCGTATAACGGAAGCGCACCAGCGAATGTAGCCTAGTATAAAGCAACTCAGTTTGAATCCCCATTCGCTTGACCAACCGAAACTTACTGAATTCACGGACGAGCTAGATAAAAAATATGTGAGGTCCCTCCCCGCCAAATGCACCGGGAGAGGAGACTACACAGGTCACCTGTCCAATCGCCTTTGCCACGTACTATGAATAGCATGATGCAGCCTACATCCGTCGGCTCCGTTTCATCACAAACAGAGGCACATGTAAACGGGTGAGAGGTAAAGCGAGAAACGATATTCGAGGAGTAAATGTTGACCCGGTGATCGTGGTAAGACTCCCGAAGCGTATGCGCAGCCTGCGACCAGATACAACTTCTGCATACACATGACCCGAATATAAGAGTACCGTGAATGTGATCCGGGAAGATTTTTGTCCGGCGAAGCACGATGGAGGTGCGGACAACAATCGCACACTGGGTGTGTCAGGCTTGGCAGAGATGGAAGTTTTGTCGTAGTGATAGTAAGCGTCGAGAGGGCTAGGAGGTCGTCCATCCACAGCACATGGTGATGTGGTAAGTGACGTGTTTCCAAGACGAGTCCCGTGACGATCTCCTAATTTCGATTGGACGGGTGACGGTCTTAGGACGATTCAGCCTAGTATTCCATTGGTGTAGATCCACCAGGTTCCCCGCCAGAGATGTTCACCCATTCAGAGAACAAGAGCAGCCTAACACCACCGAGCGACAGTTGGGTGGTGGAACCCTGCTGCGACCTGCATGCAGGGGAAAAGAGAACGTGCAAGACGTAAAAGGATTCATAAAACCGCTTCCGGATGCGACGTAGAGTGAGAAGGATGACCATCGTGAGAAGTGTAAAGGCCTGAGATGGTATCAACACGCTGAGTGCCAAGGAAAAACGAGCTCGCGTACGATCCAGCCGAATATAAATGAGTCGTAGAACCAGACATAGACAAGGTACGCGACCGGTGGATGAGTTGACATCTTTAGCCAGTTGGATGCTCCATACGACTGCGAAGGAGGACGGAACGATATGTTGACTCGCGGCGGGGAGGACAACGGTGAATGTCGGTGTTGTTGTTGCAGCGCGTGACGAGGTAGGCGAGGAGGAGCTTGCACCGCTGACACCAGAGGACATCATATGCGTGCAACAGTCACCACAAAAGGAAAACGAAAATATTATAAGTTTAGGACAGCGCCAACAAGGCCGAGTGTCAGCAGGAACGAGCCACCAGTACTGGTCCGTCCATCGCTTCCAGCCAAGGTTTGAGTTTCCTGCTGGCCCATTGGAGGTGTCTAGGGCACAGAAGACGTATCTTCCAAACTGTACGGCGTGAGGCGTGTCGTCCTACATACCTGCAATATTGGTCTGCGAGACCTCCCACTGCCTAAACGCACGCTCGACCTCGTCCACATCGACTGCCTGTCTGCCTGTCTGCCCGAACCCCAGCCCTCCGCGTCTTTCGCGTACTGTGGCCGCGTGCTTCAATAGTCTTCGAGCTCTTTATACGGAAATGGAGCTGGTGTCCGTCGAGATCGAGCGCGATGAACCGTGGGGTAGCTGAGACGAATGCCATACGACAGGCATGAACGACGTTAGTGCCTTCGTCGTACCTGGAACAGTCGGTCACGTCTGAGACATCAAAATGTTTTGATCGACAACCCCCCTCCCCTCCAAAATGAAAAAAAAAAAAACCACCCGTCCCGCACAGCACAGCAGATCGTGGTTCCGCACGCAATGCATCGTGCAGCTATCGCCACAAAGACCGACCGCCATTCCACTTTACATCTCTCGTGCCCTATGTTCCTTCTGAAAGATTGAACTTCTAGAATATGTAGTATGCGATTTGAGCGTAAACGAAAAGGGGGAAGGAAAAATGAACGAACGCTGCCTCCGGGTAACACCACGGGGAGACAGTCCATCTTTCTCCCCCTTGCGATATTCGGCATCCGCTTTCACGCGTTCTTTACCCCACCGATCAGCCTCTTCTTCGTTTCCGTATCGTCCAACGGTCCATGGAGAAATGGTATCGAAGCACTGTGTCCATACCTTCACAAACGCTGGACTCCGATCCACATACACATAGGTAGAAGAAGTGTACCAATGTCCTGGAATGCCCGCGACGAGATACACCCCTTGCAGAACAGAGGAATGAGTCAAAAACAAAGGGCGATACGAGTCATGCACAACCCACCCTATAGTGCAATGACGGGTCTGCCCTAGATGCTTATCGTGTCTTGTCAGGCGATACACCCGACACATCGTACCTAAGCACACACGACGACAGGGATCAATGATATGGAACAGAAAGAGAGAGAAAAAAAGAAAATGATGAAAGAAGATTAAAACCTACATGATAGCATAGACCCGACCCTCTGCCTCAGCGGCCTCTCGCACTCTATCCCTAATTTCATCCCTCAGGCCCCGAATCGCGTGATTCTCCGATACAGTCCTGGGATGGCGGGAAGGAAAGAGATGGACGGGGTCGCCGGAGGCAGTCTTGAGGCCGGATGCGGGATAGAGTTCTGAGGCATCATAATTGGAAGCGTCGGGCCAGTAATCAGTGTTGGGACGTCTGCTGTCGGGGGACTGGGTGGTTGAACCAGTGTAGCCATCCATGGTGACCTGTTTAGCATGTGCGCATGAAGGATGGACGGGAGCGTGTACGAGGTACATACCTGGACCGATGGGCTCGATTTTCTCGTGAATGGTGACGTCGGGTCGATGGTAGATGGAGGTGGAAGTGGCGAAGATGCTGTACCCGAGCTGCCTGGAGAAGAGGCATATGACGCCGCTATGATGGATGTATTAGCACGCGCGTCGTAGCATATCCATGCAATCACGAGTGCCCACGAACCTTTCGCTCTCCAAAGCTTCCCGATACTCTCATCCTGTACTCCAAAACCGTTGTCTCTTTCCCGCCTCTTCCGAGCCCTCGACCAATAATCAACCATTCCAATACCGCTTTGCAGCAAGTGGACTAATATTTCGGAGCTCGGAAAGAATAATCAATTGGGCGTCTTTCTCTCGATCTGCTGCTCTGTCCCTTCCGCGGCCAGCGGCACCAGTGGGTCGATCATGCCGCGTTGGTTGTGAGGATGTTAACAGCTGTATGATAAAAGCCAAAGCACCGTTCCAAAACAAGCACTGATAAACGTATTTGAGTAAAATGCACAACAGTCTCATGGAAACGGAAAGCATATACGCACCTTCAACCCTCTTTCGACATCTTTCCCGGTAAGCCTTGCTCCCCACTTCTTCACCAAGGCTAGATCGTTCGTATCCATACCGAATCCGATCGCCGAGACGGATGATTCAGGCTGAGGGGGACAAAGTATTGTGAATATATGCCTGAATGAATCGACAACGGATGAATCGACACGAGTTCCTTCCATGGGGCTGTTTATGATTTTGAAATGTAAATCCGATCGGGCACACACACACACAGTCATATAGGAAAGCACTTACCCAACCAAAATGTCCACGACCTTCTCAACATCCCTACAGACTTTCCACATCTCCAGCAATGCACCCCAAAGCTTCGACTTCGAAAGCACGGGTGCTAAGACTTTCGGGCGAAATGGAGGCGCAGAATCCTGATGGTTGGGCGGTGCTGTCTCCGAAGGGTGGGAAGCGTGTCCTGTATATGATGGAGACGGCGGAACACCAAAACCCGGTGGCCATGAGAGGGATATGTATGCGATGAAGAAGCGAAATGTGAGAATGGCCGCGAACTGGACCGGGAGACGGGAGGCAAGGAGGCCGACGGATGCGAGGGAGGAGGGGAAAACTTGAAGAGTGCCGAGAGAGGAGGGATATCCTCCCCATGGGCGTAGAGAAGGCCGAGGGCTGTCGATGTTATCTAGGGGAATAATACAGCGTTAGAATAGTGGCCAGAGTACGGACGTGTAATGAATAAGAGGTAACACAGTCGCGAAGGTATGGTAGCCGAATCTCGAGACAAGATAAACCATTCCCTGATGTCCCTTCGCCTATATGAACAAGCAGTGAAACATGCAACACTTACTTTGATAACATCTCCTGACAACACTCCCCAACACGGCGGCTAAAATGATTTTCACCACTCAGCACTTCACGCATTGCAATCGTTGCTGGATATGTTACTTGACGTGTAGGGATCGGAGGTTAATTGCTCTATGCCAGCGGGCGGGGTCATCCTCGACTGGTGAACCAGGAATTGCGCCGGGACGCAAGTGATGAGAATAATTCCTGACTAAGTTGGTGGCGAATGGATGTCAGTGCCCATGCATCATGTTATTTTATTCGTTTCGGATGGTAGGACAAGAACGAGAGTCGTAAGAGATATGGGAAGAGAGGAAAGAGGATGAGTTGCCGGCAGGTCGATTGGTGCTTGGAAGTTGGCAAGGGAGGGACACGGGCTGACAGCCTGACACCGAGGGCGTAGGGCGATGGGGGAGGGGAAGAGAAGAAAATGCGAATTGACTCACTGATATCATCCACGCTTGTTTCATCGGGCATGTATTCCCTGACGCCGCATCCCAGACCTCGACCTCGACAAAACCTGCCCTTACGTCTGTTGAATCCGAACTGCCATCTTTCTCGTGGCCAAGAGGTTCACCAAATAAAGAGGGGCGGAGTTCGTCAAAGTATGAGACAGGGATACGAGAGTCGATAGTTCCCTTGATTAAGTGGGCTGTTGCTTCTTGGAATCTGGTCTGACGTATGAATGCGAAGGCAATGTATTGATGCATAAAACATATATAGTGTTTCCCTCTGACCGATTCCCGTTAGAGCGAATGAGTTCGAGTCTCACCCGAACTCGTGCTTCCGTGCGCAGGATCGGCCGCAGCCCGTTTCAACAGCTCTTCCGCTTCTGCTAATCTACCATTCTGGAGAAGTGATTCTACTTGGGAAAAAAGCGAGGAATGGAGAAATGAGTAGAAGGAAGATTGACCGAGAACGAGAACGAGAACGGCTGAGCGAGGAACGAGGAACTCATCCAGTTGCATCCGAAACGCAGAATTTAGTTTGGTGGCACTTGCCAGTGAGTCCATCGGTTTACATAAGACGTGCTCTTCTATTGGATCCTACTTAGGACTACGGGCCCAAAGCTAATAAGTAGCGACACTACTACTGGATCGTCGAAACTAATCGTAGCGGCGCGCATGCGCCAAGTCCCCAGGGTGAGGATGGTGAGGATGAGGATGAGGACGACGGTTACTCACCGTCCTCGGTGTCGACTCCCCGTCTCTGTGTCATTGCGGTGTCACGGTCGTCGATGCCAATTCGCCAGTCGGCGTTGCGTCGTCGTCGCTGTCGTGGCGGTGTCGTTGTGGTCGGTGGGTCGTGTTGTAGTCGATGTCGTGGACGCTGTCGTGGCTGCGTCGTTCTTCGGGTAAACCCTGTACGGGTTTCCTCCGGGTCTTCGACGGTGTACCCGCTGTGAACCGGTGAACATAGGAGGGCAGGACGGGGGAGAGACGTGCTCACCATTAGTGCCGTGTCCGTGACACGTCGTCAGCGTTGCTGCATCGCTATCGCATCGCTATCGCCGTTGTCACGTCGTGGTGGTACGTGGACAGGGACGGGTTGGGTTGGGTTGGGGACGGGGAGCGACGGCGGGCAGTGAGCAAAGGAGGACGGGGCGATGAGAGAGTGCTGACTGTTATCGCCGCGTCACCCGACATGGTGGTGGTGGTGGTGGTCACTGGTGCCATATAGGGCTCCTATAGAGAACCAATCAATATCCAAGAAAACGGTCAAGTTTTTCCATGATTACCTCGCTGTCTTCCAGACTCAAGTATGCAACCCCTCTCATGGGCACACTTTTTCCTTTCGTAAGGTCCTTGTACACTTCATCAATCCGTTCAGAGATGTGATTGTACGCCTTGTTGAACAGTTCACATCTACCACCGACGATCAACATAGTGGCAAATCCGATGATTCAGAAAGACTACCTTTGGCGCTTGATGTCATTGAATTCATCTCTTGCAGTTGTAGAATCTTTGCGTGCCTTCTCGGCCTCTCGTTCAGCTTCGACAAGTTGGGCTTCAACATCGTCCAGCCTTTCTATCGCTTTCAGATTTGGTGCCATATGTTCGATGTCTGAGGTTCAGTTTGGAAATCGATGCGTCAAATTCGGTGAGCGTTTCGGGGTTGTTAACCTGCGATGGTTGAGTTCAGGCTCTATATATCGTCGACGTAAACTTACCTCACGCTCTTCATCATCCAGTCCAGAGAAGTCAACTTCGATGCTGTAGTCCTGGACTTGCTGAGTGTCATCCTCGTCCTCATCCACATCCATGGCCACTTCGTCACGTAGGTTCTGCGACGGCTTGAGCATGCCGACGCTCACAATAGTTCAGAGTCTCACCTCTTCCATCGGCACATTTTTCAAGTTACCTGCCACAAGCGGTAACCTGAGGTGGCATTTACGATACATGGAAGACCATTCGAGCGCCAGCTTTTCGATCTCACCGTGAAGTCCATCAGAAAATGAATAATCGATGATGAATCTATGGTCAGAAGAACACGGACCATCGACCCGATCTCCTTAGCGCCTGGTTAAGCACCTCACGAGCATGCGTTTCCTTCACTTGTTCGACTACCTTGTTCTTCTCTTCCAATGCTTCATTGGGTCCCATCCGGAGGTTCTCGATTGCTTCTTGGCCGGAAGAGATCTCAGCTTGAATCTGGCGTTTTTGTTCTTCCAACTTGATGAGTTTCGCCTCTTCTTCTCTTTGGGTTTTCTCGAGAGTCGCCAATCTGTTCTGAGTAAACCGTAATTGTTCTTCCTCAAACGGAATTCTGCAAGGGAACGCAGGGATGTGAACAATATAGTCAGGCTGGCGAGAGGTTAGATTCCCACCGGTGAGTCAGGCGAGCGATCTGTTGATAAAATCTGTTTCTTGCTTGGCTCTCCTCTTCTGCCACTTTGAGCTGACGTTCTTCGTACTCACGGATGTGATTGACACCGATCTTGGTGCAAAAAGAGGCAAAGACGTCATGCTCGGCTTCGTCGATAACCGACTGGAGCGTTGATATACGTGAAGCCAGTGAGGTATGAGCAGTTTGAGCCTGTGGAGAGGTAGAGGTCGTGGGATCGAAGTAAGAGGGGAACTTGGACGATTGCTGACCTTGCTGAGCTCGGGCGCATGCTTCTTCAACCTCGCGCTCTACATGCTTGAGTTCATCCTTTGTACCATTATGGCCAAGTCTGAATGCACTCTGAGACCTCAGAAGTTATCGATCCAGTGATTATACAATGCAAATCGCGAGCGTACGAACCAAATCATCCTTGGTTACGGTGATAGCATTCTCTAGCCTCGTTATCTCAGCATTGGTGTTTTCATCAGCTTTGCCACGCGGCTTGGAGCGGTTGAGTTCCTGCAATTGTGTGAGGAGGTTGTCTGCCCAGCTTGTTGCGTTCGCAAGTACTTCGGAATGGGATGAGGATGCGTGGGTGGATGGGACCAACCTCGATGCATTCGATCGCGGTCTTCTCCTCGTCTACAACTACCGCGTCAATATTCCTGCCCATAACCACGGAAACAGCGGTTTCATATTTCCGCTCGTGGGCTTGCACGGATCTACCACTCGGCCCTTAACACCTACATGTTTTCAACAAATATAACACGACAGACATGAAGACTCGTCACAAGCCTACCAGGGAAGACATGCTGCAAGCTTGCGAGGACTTCCTTGAGCTTGACCTCCCGTTCTGATTCAGTTCTATCGATCCCTGTTTGACGCTGATAGACGTCCGTGAGGTTTTCATTTGCTTCCGTTTCAAGGCGGCTTGTGGACAGCGTTTAGGCCAGTGAAAATGTCGGAGCAATCATGAATACATACGCTATGCGAATCCGCTCACTCTGATGATTGTCATATTCTTGCTCGAGCTAACATCATCCATCAGGCAAATGGCTCAAGACCGTACTGGCCGACTTACCTCTTATTTTTTATCAGCTTGAGAAACCGCATCTTCACTGTGCTTCTTCTTTTTTGGTTTCCATCTCTTCCAGTCGAAACTGAGCAAGAGTACGCGAAGTTGTCTTTTCTTCTCTCCCCAGCGTCTAGAATGACTGGCGTTCGGACACTGCCAACATACTTGCTTGTACTTTCCTATTCAAAGGTGAGAAACGCTCTGATTTCGCAACAAAAGAACGGCCTCACAAAGCACGGTAGTCGGCAAGACTCTCTTTGCCTAAAGCTGTATTATCTTGGGATGCCTGACGGTGTACCTCTTATGGAATGAGACAGTGATAAATTCGACATATCCAAAAAACGGTACAACAAACCTGTAGCTTCATCCGCAGCTCTGCGCGCGGTTTGGAGATCGCGATGAAGGGTATTCAGCTTAGCTTGTCATCCTTTTCAATTTGTTCACAGGTAGCTTGAGCATTCTGCGTCTTTCTGGTGCAATGCTTGATTTTCTCGTCGGTTGCGACCAGGTCAGGTTCCTAGACAGGTGTCAAGAAACAAATAATGTGAATCAGAAGTCAAAGTCCATTGACCTTGATTTAAACGGTCTTTTCCGCTTTTTTGACTTTTCTTTTCTTCCTTGGAAACGGTGGTGCGGGCCCTAGCTTGATCAAACGGGCATCCTCAAGCGCCTTGTGATGCTGTTGCTGCTCTGCACGCAATCCTGCAAGGGCTCGTGATTTCTTCTGGATATCTCTGGCATTAGCTTCCAGAGCCTCTCCGATATGGAACAGTTTACATAGAATGCGCCGCAGGATCAGATCATCTTAGGGAGCGCACATAAGCGATGTCTCCAACGGATATAGCAATAACACGAACTCGTTCTTGACAGAGCCCCTCAAAACGCTCTTTTTCACCCTTCTGTTCTATATGCTGTCTTATTTCGCCAGTGATACCCCTCCGCTTCATAAAATTGAATGTGGCATTCTCGGTCGCTCGCTCTTGTGCTTCTTTTTATTTGTGGAGGTGGAGGGGTAGTTCGCCTAACGGAGTGAGAGCGACGAGGATTATTGTCTTCGGAGAAAGACGATTCGGAGAGGCGTCAATCAACGAGCAGGACAGCCTTGCTCGTGGGGGAGGAACGGGCCTCCTGCCGGGGTAAGAATCACAAGAATCACTACCTGTCTTCGTCACATTCACCGACCGCTGACAACTGAACATAGACGCACCTTCGTCCTAAACCCGGCATAATCACTCCAAATCCTCCCTTGCACCTCTGGATGGACCGCCAGTCGCATCTCACTATAGGTTAGTTAGATCAAACCCAGTAGCACTAAGGGCTGCGAACGATATTCTCAATTTCAAGCTGGACACGGACACACGCGGTTGCCTTCAGGGATTTTACTCCCAAGATGGTGTCACTTTTACCCTCGATACCAACTATCTCATACAATGCCTCCAGAAGTTTGGCCCACTGTTTTCACCATATGTGCTTCACCTCCGTTCCACCCACATCCAGCGCCGCTGCGTGTGCGGTGCGATCAGTCACGAGCACGCCGCCGGTTTCCAAAAATACGTACCATATAAGACTTGCGCAGCGACTACGGTAGATAATAGCCGCTCGTCGTTCATCATCCTGGCGAAACACGCCCAATCGAGTGGTTTCTCGATGGGGGCAGCCAGCACGAGGAAGTACATCCGCATGACGATGCCAGAGACGCGTGTTACATACTCTCCCGTTGACTCCTACTTGTCGTTGCTCGTGCGGTAACTCATGGCCTTCGTGCGAGTCGCTTCCGTCCATACATTCCCGTCTACGTAGGTCGAGGGGATAACATTCGGCACGGGCCATCCGCCGGACCGTTGCACGGGCTTCGCAAAGAAGATGTCGGCGAAGGCGGACAACCTTTCTAAAAGGTTCGCGGTCACGAACGCCAGAGGAATCGCACTCTTCTTCTCCGCCGTTGACTTCCGTCTCCGCTTGGGAGTAATATTGCTTTTGGCGAAGGGGACAAAGAAGCCAGGTACAGGGGTTGTGATGCGCTTTGCAGAGGATAGACGATTTCGAAAATTTGGTTAGTCTAACGGGAAGTTCGTAAGCGACACCCTAGATCACAAGGAGAGCCTCACTATTCGTGTGATAATAGTCCGGTCTTGTGTAAGTAATTTGTCTCCGAATAGCGCTCCGTTGTGTTTTCGACGCCTTTTCGCTCTTCACCGTTTTCATAGGACCGGCTTTAAGTAAGGTTCTGCGACCAACACTTCTTAGCGTCCACGGCAATGTCCGTCGATGGTAGTTCTTACCTTGAGTGTCTGCCGTGCGTGAATCCAATCTTCCTCGAGTAGAGTCATGCCGAGTACATTTGTCCTCTTTTGAGCCGCATCGTTTTTCTCGTTTGGCCTCATCTTTGCACGTTTCTCATTTGGCCTCGTCTTTGGCTCGTTGTGCCGCTTCCTCTGGCTCTTTTTGTTGTTTCCGCCGTTCCTCTTCCTGCTGTTTCCTTTCCTCCTCAGCCAATAGTCGCTCTTTCTCCAATCTCTTTTGACGTTCCTCCTCGTCTTGCTTCCTTCTCTCTTCCTCCAACTTCTTTCTGTGATTCTCCTTCTCTAATCGTATCACTGTGTTTGTTCGTTTCGAGAATGATGTCTGTTTGTTCCTTGCGTACCGTGCGCTAAAGGTGGCGAGGGCGTCGCGTCAGCCATGGTGGCATTGCGGCAGCGAGAAAGAAAGAAGACGTCAGATGAGAGGAAATGCGTACCAGCGCGTTTCTTTCTCCCACTCTTCATGGTGTCGTATCCGAAAACGTATGGCGGCGACCGTTTCCTCGACGTACCGTCTTTCGGCTAAGCTGTGCGGTGTACACCGCGCACTGTGTCGGAACGGATGTGAGAGGTGGCATGAATGCAAGTAGACATCCAGACGTAAGGTGGTGAGCATATGACATAGCTTGAGGACTCACGAAGGGATACAACAGGCTGTTCTCCGTCCGAATCACATCATATCAGAGAGAGAAGGGTCGGGGCTGGCCCAGGGCGCGTTCAGCATCGCTCGCAGGTTCCTCAAGTTCGCTCTCGGAGTCTGAGGGGTTTCCAAAGCCAGAGGTTCGACAAGTATGGCTAGGAGGGTGAAGCTCATGAGCGGCGGTGCCGGAACGCGACTAGGATGGTGTACGTACCCGGGTCGCACGGGAGATGGGGAGAGTGTTCTTGGTAGACCGTACGTATCGCATCGTAGTACAGCACGTTGCAAGGTGGTAATTGTTGTCCAGTCAAAAAACGTGACGAGCTCAACAGGTAACTTTCATGGTACACACTTACATAATACTGTGGCGAAGCGAGGCTTGAGCCCGTCTCTGACAGCCCGAAGAGGGAAGCTCGACCTATCTAATTCCCCTGGACCGGTCGTTCATGTACTAGGCGGTGTGTGTTGCAGGAGATACGGATCACAGTACATACAGCCTCTTTGAGTCCTTTCCAGTAAGCTGCCCCCCTCGAGCGGCGGACTACATGCACATCTTGCCATGTCCTCACTCTAAACCTAGTTATATTTGTTGGCAGTGATTCCAATCCTTGTAGAGGGCCCGGGGAGTGCCAGACAGACAAGCAAGCAACTTCCACGTAACCGACCTCGAGTGCGGTGGCGGCGGCATCTCGTGCTAGGTCTGCCGCTTCAAGGAATACACTATGGCGTTCTCTGAGCGGAAGCCCGAGCCATGTTAAAAAAGGTTGATTGCAGTGGTATATGCATCAAGGAGAGTCTGCAAATCGCCTTCAACAAGTTGGAGATGCGCAGGAGAAATCCAGTCCGGCGCGAACAGCACGAAAGCGAACAGAAGGGGGGCCAAAGAAAAGCGGAAAGTAGCCGCACGAAGTTCGGAAGAATCACCGGAGTGTTCAAAGGATGTCAACAAAGAATAGCAGATTGTTCGACCGAGCTGGCTTCTTAGGATGGCCGTCGAAGGTGAGCCGGGTCACGATCGACGGACACTGACCTCATACATCATCTCCTTTTCGGCTGTTGCATCCATCAGTAGACTCTCTACAAGCTCACATTGACGCTTAGCATTCTGTAGTTCTTTTCCATCCGCGTTCAGTCAATATCCGTGGCTTTCTGAAAATCATGTCAGTCCGCGGCGTTCGGGGAAACAAACGGTAGCGGCTCACCTCCTTGAACTCCAGTACGAAACGCTCGAGGTCAGTTAGTAGAGTCTCGTGGCGCGACGTTGCGTGAACCATACTTTGGTCTGCGTCCCTCAGCGATTCCTCGAGACGAGTCGAAACAGTCAGGCCAAGCCGAGTGTGGAAGAACAACACATCCGGCTTTCAGGTCGTTACATTGTCGTATTTAAAAGAAGTGCGGTAAGGAAGCGAGTAATACAAAGCCAAGTGCCATAGCAGATTACAGGGTGAAGGACAGGATAACCTAAACCAGAATACGTATATTATTGCGCTCTTCGGTTCTTGAACGGACAAAGGAGTTTACCTACGATGGTTGTGGTCCGTAGGGGAGACCATTTCGTCCATGTAGCATACATCTACATTTCCGGGACCTCGGTCGTCAAAAGGCGACGGCGTGCCCGCTTCGTGAGAGCCACCACCTCACCTCCACCCCAAGAAGTGTCGTCAGACACCAGCGTTCCCGTGTATTTGTACGCGATGGGATAGTCGCGACCCCCACCGCAGTACTCGGAAGAATTTCCGGCGCACGTTGTGTCGCAGTCCGTTGGTGTAGTGTGGGCGTAGAGCCGTAACGGTGTGACGAATTATAGACTGGCGAGCTTCAGGATTTATATCAACGTCTGGAACCAAAAACAGTGCCACTCACGGCATCCCAGTACACCACCCCCGCCAACAGGTACACGGCATTAAAGCACGCAGTGGTTGCAACATTCCACCGAGACGTCGCTGACGGCTATACGCACAACGCCTGACCGAATCACTGCTAGAAGGTTAGGACCTAGACTCTCCGGAGAAATGACGACTCGACCTCTGTAAAATCCTAGGGATGTTGCCGACGCTCTGCACTGGGACGGGGGTGGAGGAGGCTAGGCGCTCTAGTGAGATTGTCCGCCCTTCAATCCTCTCATGGATTCCCACTGCAGGCCGTGTTGCAGTCCGACAAGTTCA
>JBBPOY010000100.1:0-20506 GCA_038091675.1 Leccinum proliferum | reverse complement strand
TTACCTTTGTTGTCGTAGTTGTTTGTTTTAACACGTTACGCCCAGCTTTCCCGGTTGTCGACGTCGTCGTCGATGAAGCCTACTGTGTATGGCTGAAGCCCAGCGTGCCCTCTCCTTGGTGATCGGTGCGCCCCTTGTGTTGTTATAGCCGTCGATTTTAACGCGTCACGCCCAGGTCTCCCGGTTGTCGTTGCAGTCGATGATGCCTACGGTGTCCTCTCCTTCGTCGTCGGTGCGTTGCATGTGTGGTCGCAGTGAACGATTTTAACGAGTGACTCCGTCGACGACGCCTACCGTGCGTCACTGTGCAGGGTTCAAAGCTTACCCTGTGCGGACGCAAATAACGGGATGGGATCCTTCACTCAATATCACCACGGGCTTGAACGGCTCAGGAAAGTCTAATATCCTGGATGCAATATGTTTTGTTCTCGGAATTACGAACATGGCTCAGGTGCGCAAGTATCTTCTCGGTCATGTTGGGCCTGACCACCCGCCTCGTTTCTGCAGATGCGTGCGCAGAACCAGCAAGATCTCATTTACAAACGCGGGAAAGCGGGCGTGACGAAAGCGAGCGTCACCATCGTGTTCGACAACGCGGATCGGGAGTCGGCCATTCGCGTCGAGGATGTAATGCTTGCTGACCAGACGAGCACCAACTCCTCCGTCGACTCACTCCCATCCACGAGGTCCCCCGTGTACCACCGACCACCGCCCTCTCACCGGTCCTCCGTGCTCTCCGTAGTGTCCAACGCATCCGACACCGCCACCTTCCCCTCGGAGACTTCTTCTGGCGTCGTGCCAAGCTCGAGCGCCTCCGCCGCAGACTTGGCAACGAGGTCCCTGCCACCGCTGTCTTCACCACCTCCCCGCACACCTCCACGCCGTCTACACCGACCACGTCCACTTCTTCCCGGCACCCCACGACTCCCCGCGCACGTACACGCTCCTTTGTGCGTCCGCGTACTAGCCGCCCGGCAGCAGTGGTAGGAGACGATTCCCGCTCGGTCACGTTCTCAATCAACTCGGACGAGAGCACGCATACAGTCACATTTGCTGCCGCACGCGTACAACATACCCCACCCCACCCTCGCCAGTCGAAGCACGTGTACCAGACAGGTCCGTTGCCGCCCGTCCCGCCCCTCCCTGCGGGGTCGCGGTTCGGAGGCGCAGATTTCATGGCTGCGCGGAGGGCCAAGCGGGAGGGCAGATCCATGGGCGAACCTGGGGAGTTCGTCGAGATGGTCGGGTTCATGTTTTAGATAACGATAACGACGTGTGCCCGCTGGCGCACAGATTGCGCTTCCCAACATATCATTTCCGAGGCCAAGGCACGTCTAGCAGAGAGCACCGCTGAGGAGGAACAAAACCGGTGAAGTCAACCAGCGCACAATCCCTTCAATGCTTGGATGTTTTCTGAGACATGCTTTCAGGAGCGCGACGCTGTCAAAAGTCGTCTCTCTAACCTGACCTTTGACTACACATCACCCCACTTTCGACCGTAGCAAGGTCAAAGGCTTGGTTGTCACGTTGACCTCTATCCCTCCTGAACACGCCAACAAGGCGACGGCACTCGAGATCGCCGCGGGTGGCAAGCTATAAGACGAGCGCATTGGGAAGGACCTTCTGGAGAAGGGCAGGCTCAAGAAACGCGTCACGATCATACCTCTCAATAAGATCAACGCTTTTACGACCTTTGCGCAGGTATGCATCCAGTTCGATATGAACAACATGTCAATTCATGTCCCAACAGAAGCTCAGGCTAACTCACGTCGATCATCTCACTCCTAGGAAGGCGAGCGTCGCACTATCGCTCATTGGTTACCCAGAGGATGTTGCTCGTGCTATGGCCTACGTTTTTGGCGACACGATCATCTGTGCAGACGCCGAATCTGCTAATGCCGTCACGTTTGGTGCCAAGGTCCGCTCCGTGACACCGAACGGGGATGTCTATGATCCGTCGGGGACGCTCAACAAAAGTCGGCCGAGGTCTCGGTGCGTCATATACACTTTGTCAGTGTGTTTTCCATCTAGATACGTTCATGCAGTCCAAGCATACCAAAGCGGAGGCGAAGTTGCAAGAAGAGCGCGCAACTCTTACTCAAAGCACTCGACGACGCCATAACGTACCTTAAAAAGGGCATCACACTGAGCCTGTGAAAAGAGAAGGTCGATGGGTAAGCTCCTTCCTTTGGTCATGCGGAATGGGTTACCAACGTCATGCAGTGACTTTGGTGCCATATTTGCTGAGCTATTGTATGGAAACTTTGCTAAGCTACAACCTCCGGAGGGGCAAGACTTGATGCAAGGTCTCGAAGTGAAGGTTCGACTTGGATCCATTTGGAAACAGTCTCACGGAACTGTGTGGTGGACAACGGTGCGCGATTATCACTGGTAATAGCTGACCAAACTCTAACGGGACTCTCGAACGACAACACAGTTCATTAATTGCATTATCTCTCATTATGGCGCTTCTTCAGTTCAAGCCTGCTCCAATGTATATCTTGGACGAGATTGACGCGGCGCTCGACTTGTCGCATACTCAACACATTAGTTAACTCTTCAAAAACAGGTTCCTCAAGGAAGGCCTCTTCACTCACGCCAACGTGCTGTTCCGGACGCGTTTCCGAGACGGCACGTCCATCGTCGAACGGACGGTCGATAGATCAGGGTCCTCGCTGTACGCTAACGTGCAGCAAGGCGACGGGCAGGGTTCACGGAGATCACGGCGAACTGCACAGTAGTTTTCCTGGCGGATGAGGAGGGTGTTGAGTTACCTTGTTTGCTATCGATGTTGTAGGGCTTTAGTGGGTTGTACGAGTACAGCTCCCCTTGTTCTCGTGGTCGTCGATTTTAACCCGTCACGCCCAGCTTTACCGTTGTCATCGTCGGTGCGTTCCCTTTGTGTGTGGTCGTAGTCGTCGATATTAATGCCTGACGCATCATCCATAACGCCCACTGCGTGTCACTGAAGCCCAGCGTGCCCTATCCTTCGTGGTAGGTGCTTGTTATAGTGGTCGTCGATTTTAACGCGTCACGCCCAGGCTCCTCAGGTATCGTCATAGTCGTCGATGACGCCTGCCGTGACGGCCAGCGTGCCCTGCCCTTTGTCTTCGGGGTGCGTTCCCCTTGTTATCACAGTTGTCTGTTTTAACACGTCACGCGTAGCTTCCCAATGTTCCCTCTCCTTGGTGATCGGTGTGCTCACTTTGTTGTCGTAGCCGTCTATTTCAACGCGTCACGCTCAGCATCAGCAAACTACACTTTCGCCCACAGACTCTCCAGACTCCACAGACTACTACAGGCTCTCCAGACCCAACAGCTCTCCAGCCTCTCCAGCTCTCCAGACCACACAGGATCTACAGCCTCCTACAGCCTCCTACAGACTCTCCAGGGCTAACAGACCACACTACCTTTTGTGACTACACTTTTGACTACACTTTTGACTACACTTTTTTGCTACATTGTACTACACTTTCTTGACTACACTTTTTTGGTATACTTTGTACACTTTCTTGACTACACTTTTTTGTACACTTTTGTACACTTTTCCTACACTTTTTTCGGTAGCCTTCAGTACACTTTTGACTACACTTTTTTGACTACACTTTCTTGCCTACACTTTTTTGGTACACTTTGGGCTACACTTTCTTGACTACACTTTCTTGACTACACTTTTTTGGTACACTTTTGTGTACATTTTTGTACACTTTTTCCTACACTTTTTTCGGTAGCCCTGAGTACACTTTTTCCTACACTTCTTTGACTACACTTTCTTGCCTACACTTTTTTGGTACAATTTGGGCTACCCTTTCTTGACTACACTTTCTTGACTACACTTATTTGGTACACTTTTGTGTACATTTTTGTACACTTTTTCCTACACTTTTTTCGGTAGCCTTGAGTACACTTTTGAGTACACTTTCTTGCCTACACTTTTTTGGCACACTTTGGGCTACACTTTCTTGACTACACTTTCTTGACTACACCTTTCTGGTACACTTTTGTGTACATTTTTGTACACTTTTTCCTACACTTTTTCGGTACATCTGAGTACACTTTTGACTACACTTTTTTGACTACACTTTCTTGACTACACCTTTTTCATATACTTTTTCCTACACTTTTTTCGGTACAAATGAGTACACATTTATCTATACTTTTTTGGTACACTGTTTTGTACCCTTTTTCCCTTAGGGGCCAGCAGACTGCTACCCTTTCTTGCTACACTTTTTGTACACTTTTTACGAGTCCAATGCTCATTATTGTGTCACACACTGGCAGATGTGACTGTCACAGTGACTAAACATTTAAGTTCAAACTAGTATTACATAATATTCGTACTACGAGGTTGGGTACGCCCGGGCCGGGGTTGCCGTCACTTGTCTCTATCTCATCGGTCTTGTCATCACAACCGTCCCGGTCTTGTCCCGTCGTCCGTTGCCCTCTTGTGCAAACACATCTCCTTGGGAAGAACCATCGTCGGACGTGCCCGGTGCCGCACCGTCGCAATCTGGGACTTGTTCACCATCGGCTCGCGCGAGCCCGGGGCCATTTCGCGACTCGCTCGACCCTCATACATTCACAAGCAAGTTCATGTCCCCCTCGGGCGAGCGATTTCATCGTGGTGGTACGTAGCGCTTGGTTGCCTCGTCCTTGTATGCATCCAGAGTGCTTAAATACGACAGGAGCGCTTCCAGAATGCGTGGTATATCGGGCTCGAGACACCGACACTGTTGAAGAGTCTTCCTGCCGAGCGCGCGGGGTTGCCTCATTAACTTTGAAATGAGGGCATCTCGGATATACGCGAGCCTGAGCCGCGTCGGATACGTCGAGGAGCGTAAAGATGCTCGACGATGCCTTGGAAAACACGCTGAATATGGTCGAGGGCGCGGTTTCGACGAGGAGTTCCTAGTGGACAGAAAAACAAATAAGTAAAAGTAAACTAGGACGGCGTGAGCGATCGAAACAGAGGGAGGGACTTACATACGTGAACGCCGCCTGAGCACGACGGCTTGCAGCGCCTCCGAGTCGAGCATCGAACTGAGTGAGATCTTGGTGACGACTTCGCGAGCGCCGTGGCACGTACTACGTGTATCCTTGACTTTGTACGGTTCCTTCGATAGCCGCCGTGCAACAAGGTGAACGGTCTAGGCCTTGTGGGAAGAAAGGGAGTCCTTGGAGTCGGAAGACCTTGCTCCCGTTCGTTCCGACGTCTCTGCCCGTTTCAAGCGTTCAGATGGGTCGAAATCGAGGCTGAGTCGGCGTCGCTGACGCTGCGTCAGTGTCGCGGTCGTCGTCGTTTCTCGGGCGACGACATAGGTTTTGGTGATACCTAGGACACAAGGGTGTACGCTCGAGTGATCGCGTTTGGACATTGGTTATTTACTCACCGAATCCAGTATTACTTAGCCCCTTGCCAAGCCCTACATCCATCCCGACATCCCCCCTCCTCACGTTCTCCCTCATCCCCAACTGCACCTTCGATCCCATCCAACACCGTGCAATAGAGCCCCTCCTCCGTCGGTCCGCGCACGCCCCTCCCCGCAACCTTGCCGTCGAGCACCGCGAGCGTCGCGTATGCCACCGGCACTGGCAGCCTGACGCACCGGGACATGGCCGAGGCCCGTGGGGTGCCGTAGGATACGAGGGTGGAGGTATACGTCCGTGTGACTGCGAAAGGGGAGGACGAGCGACGATCTCGTGCGCGAGTACGACGAGGTCGGAAGAAGGGCGTCTTGAAGGTACGCGAGCCGTGTCGGATAAACGTCGAACAACACTTCATGAAGGAAGCTTAGACACACGTCGTCAGCTGAATACACGTAGCTGAAATCGACCGTCTCACGTACTGGGATATGGTTCAAAAAGATGTATACGCATGGCATCAACTTTGGAAGGAGAACATCTCGGACGTGCGCGGCCCGGTGTCGAATAAACGCCGAAGAGCGTAATGACACTTCGTGAAGGAGGCCTAGACAGACGCCGTCAGCTGGGACATGGCCCAAATGGATGTTTACGCACGGCATCAACTTTGGAAGGAGGCGACCCGTGTGAAATAAACGTCGAAGAGCGCGACGATACCTGGTAGGGGAAGCCTAGACATAAACCGTATACATGTAGCTCAAATTAGTCGAACCACGTAGGCTCAACAGGATGTAGACGCACGGCATCAACTTTGGAAGGAGGGCATCTCGGATATACGCGAGCTGTGTTGGATTAACGTCGAACAGCGTAAAGATACTTCGTGAGGAGGCCTAGAAAGGCACCATTAGCTGAATACGCGTAGCTGAAATAGTTCGTCTGACGTACCGGGACGTGGCTCAACAGGATGTAGACGTATGGCATTAACTGTGGAAGAAGGTTATCTCGGATGTACGCGAGCCGCGTCGGATCAAAGCCAAAGATCGGAACGATGATTCGAAAGGAAGCCTGGACAGACACCGTTAGTTGAATACATGTAGCTGGAATCGTTCGCTCACGCACTCGTTCGTATGCAACAGCGGCGATAGCGCTACGTCATGTTCGCGTTGGAGAATGTAAGCTGCAGAGTTCCCACATCAACTTCTCGACCTCCTTCCGTCGTCTTCCACCTCGATATTCAGTCCGACCTCACCAGCGCACTCTTCGGTCGACCCATACACGACTTGTAGCTCTCGCTCCCCGTCATTGTCGCCGCCTTGCATGCACCCATCGTGAACGATCTTGAGTTCCGATTCCGTTCGAACAGGAACGTGCGTTGGAACAGCAGGGATTTTGAGACAGCTATGGCGCTCGACGTACTTTCCGAACCGGGCCGATCGGATGGAATTGACAGGCACCTTCACGCGAGCTTTCGACGACGGCTTGCAGACGCCTGAAACTTTGGATGTGATGAATAACGGCAGGCATCGTAGATGTCGTCCCAGTAAGCACCTTCATGTTCGTCTTCCTCACCTCCGAGTCTGTCCCTGCCTTCCCCCACTCGACGATGCCCTGACAATGAACGAGCGACAGACCACCAGGAGAGTGCTGCCCAGGTGACAGCGATGCAGGGAAGCCGAGAGATGGTGAGATTGGATGTCGCGAAAGAGGTAGGCTTTCTAGGAGACAGTGGACTAGTCAACGCACGAGAAACGGAAGCCGCCCACAAAGCTTCCCCACAGATAGTGGCAGGGACGGGATGATGGAGGGTTTGAGTATTTAGGACACTCGTAAAGGTGCAACTACTGGACGACGGCTTCGGAGGAACGAGCGACGGAGTTCTTGTGGCAAAAGATGAAGGAAGGTATCTCGGATGTACGCGAGCTGTGTCGGATAAACGTCGAAGACCGTAACGATACTTCGAAAGGAGGGGGCTGGAAAAGAAACCGTCAGCTCAATGCACGTAGCTAAGATCATTCGAACCACGTACTGGGACATGGCTCAAAAGCATGGCATCATCTTTGGAAGGAGGGCCCATCTCAGATATACGCGAGCCGTAACGTCGAACAGCGTAAAGATGCTTCGGAAGGAGGCTAGTAGAAATACACCGTCAGCTAAATACACATAGCAGGAATCGTTCGTCTCACGTACTGTCTTGGGGCCTTCGACCTTCCATTCGCCGACGGGGATCTTTTCGGTGGTCTTGGAGGGCGTCCACCATTTGGACCAGTTATCGGTGAATTATTTGACATTAGGAGCCACTGATCCTAGAAGCGAGGGTGATTCTAATAGCAATGCAGAGAGACACGGATGTATACTAAGTACAGACAATGGTCGTTGGTCCTTGGTGACGGTGGAACGTATGAGGGGGCAATTTCTCGGTTTGGCTTCAAGCACAGGGTATTCGAATCAGCTCGCCGAAAAACCTGTATGTGTCGAGACCACGCCATTGAGGTACGAGAAAATTGACGAAAAGTAATTGCGCCGTAATGATGATTATTGATAGTGACTCTCACGATGCACATTGCACAAGGACGAGTGAGGGCCGCATCTGCGTACCCGCTCCGTGCTCATGCGTACTACTATGTAAATGGTGACTGAGTGAGCAAGGACGGCGTTCTGGTCAGAAAAACAACGAGTTCAAATCAACTTCAAATCATTTCTCGTAAAGAATCAAATGTCTGCGGTACGTATGCTACAAAATTTGAGAGAGCGTAAGGTATCTACGGACCACTGTCGTATGGCAGGATAAAGCGATTCAGTGATTGTCGTCATCGTTCACCACCATCAAAGAAATGGGCGAAAACCGCACCGGCTTTGACGACGGCGCCAAAGAACCCCCAGATCCAGAACAACCAGATGGTGGCGGCAACCGCAAAAGAAATGCGCCCCAGTCTCGTGAACGACGTCACTGTTATAACGGATTCGGACTGGTCCTTGGTCTCGTTGAACATCTCATCAGCATCGTTAGACGCACAGCTTGACAACCGATCGTAGTGCTTCCTCCTAAGGCAGAATCCGAGGACTTTGCGGAAACAGTGGTGGTCGGTGAGATAATGACAGCGGGGATGTGTTAGTTGCTCGAAGAGCGTAATGATACTTCGTGAAGGAATAAATAGACACCGTTAGCTGAATACACGTAGCTAAAATCGTTCGTCTCACGTACTGGGACATGGAATCAACTTTGGAAGAGTGTATCCCGGATGTACGCGAGCCGCCTCGGATAAACCTCTGAAACCACTGTCGTATGGCAGGATAAAGCGATTAGGGGAATGGGGGATCCTGGAGACCGCGGAAATTTTGATCAAAAGATGCAGATCGTCAAACATCTCGAGCGAAACAAGCTAGTCTCAGCAACGCTCGGCTCAAGACGACACCTTTGGATGTGGCATATCACAACATACCTCTGCCATTCGCCCGTTGCACCTGCTTTAGCCGAGCAGAGTTTAGAGACCCTGTCTGAATAGCCCTTCTTCCTCCATGCCTATGAAGGTAGACTGTTGAGGACCGATGATGTAATCTTGTGTAATGGGCTCACCGCATTCCCGAGTGTATTAGATCCCGTTCTTGATAACGCGAGGAATACCGTTCTGCTTTCCGTCACATCCTATCGGCCCCTCGAACGGCACGCCGAACACGCTCGCAGGGATATAGCCTTATCTGCGACTTATGCTTCAAGTTCTTCCTGACGAGTGCCATTAGAAGTGAGAGGCGCGAACGCAGCGATAATACCGCCGGCGGGGGCATCAATCTATGTTACGAGGACATGGTGTGAAACCGTGTGAAGGCACTACCGTCAAAGACGGAACGCAAACTTGAGATGGCACCAGTCAGGGAGACGAATACAAGTCATATTGTGCAAGGAGAATAAGCACGCGCTTTTGGAAAAGAAAGAGAGTACGATATATTCTTGGACAGACTGAGGAAAAGCGACAATGAACTCCACAAAGAACTCACCAGACGTTTCAGGTTTTTGTGGTACTTGCGACTGAGGATAAGCTGTCCAGACCCAATGCCAGCTGGACGCATGTCCACCCCGCGCAGCGATGAATACGACGGTGTAGTCAGACTCCACCGGCAAAGAAAGATAAGCAAACAGCCTAAAAATAATACACCATTTACAAGTCAGTACGCACTTGTAATTCGACTAAATGACGACGTATTGTCGGCATCGATCCCAATTTAAATTTTAGACGAAAAGACAACGATGCAGACAGGAAAATGCCAAACGACCCTACGGTACAACTGAATCAGCGAATCGCGACAAAGCTTAGACTCGGACTTGGAGCTTACAAGGTCTCGTTCTGCAAGGATTTTGATGATAAAACCGAGATTACGAAAGTAGGACGACCCCGAGACGCACTCGCAGTCGACACTAACTTGGAATATGACCTTGAGCATAATTTCTTGGACTCCGCCGCGGACATCTGGATTGGTTGTTGTCTGATCTTGAGACGGTGCCAATGGTTTCCAGGTATGATGCCAGTGGAAGGGCTTCTTGAGGTTCACAGCGCTTAGGGATGAAGGTGGGAGGATGAGTCATGCACAGAGCAGCGGGTCTTTGCTTGAGGTTCGATGGTGAGTAGAAAAAGTTGGATATAGGATACGCCGGTTAGATCCAAGTACCAAGAATTTATTACCGCCATGACAGGACGTGAGCAAAGTGAGTCGCGACAACTTGAACGTTCTGATATAAGCAACAAGTCACGCCGGAACCCTACGAACAACATGATATTGAACTACATGTACATAGTTATCGTAGCGGCGCACTTGCGCCAAGTCCCCGACTCCAGGGAGCAAAGACAAATGCAATGCCAATATTGTATAACTGATGCGGAATATACCACGCTGGCTTTTAGCCTGTTTTATGCTTTGTAAGTAAGCCAACAAAGACTCAGGAGTGCAAGCTTTTCGGGCTTATGTTCTCGTAAGAACATTGGCCTTTGGATGATGCCTGGGCAAAGAATTCCGAAACGAGAACGGCGTCCGCCTCCTTGCTTTCCAGAGCAGATCCCACCAACTTGTCCACGAGGTGGAAGCGGTGTTCTTCAGGAAGATTCGAGAAGTAGACATCCGCTTCTTCCATATTCCGAACAGCGAAGAATTCTTTGACGTCTTCATCAATCTTCTTCTTTGCGTCGGCCTCGGACATTTCATCGGGTACCTCAGCTTCGTCCTCAGAAGCAGGAGGGTCGGCGGCAGCGGGTTTCGTGCGTGGCAAGAGCTGCACTGGCAGCTTCTTCCTCTGGAGGGGTTCCGGCGGTCCACCCTGTCCAAGGTCCACTGACGGCTTCCGGCTCGGGGGTCGGCTGGATTTGGCGGTGGTATCAACTACCAGCTCAGGGTTTTGGCTAAGCATGGAGAACATGTTGGAACTCGAGCTCGTCCGAGATAGCGAATCACGCTTGATGTTGGGATCCTTCTTTGTGAAGACGCTGCTGGGCCCCATGACCATCGGCGCACCCGCACCCTTACTGATCTTACCAAATTGCGACAAGTCACCCGCCTTGGGCAGTGGCCGAGGAACCGAACTTCCAGCCGTATGCCAACCGTCCGGTCCAGATTCGACGTTTCGCTCGCCACCACGTCTTGATCCACCTCTAGACATGCGGATTTGACGTTGGTAGCTCTGGGCCTCGGCGGTTGCCTTCTCCTTCAAGGCCTAGTCGAGGTTTAGTCACTTGCCACCACAAGAGATTTCCAATACATACGGCTTCATGGACAGCAGACAAAGTTGTGGGCACGACCACGATACCGCGCGCCGCCCATTTCCGATCCCGGAGCTCGATGACATCCTATCGTGGTAAAACGCAAATGAGGAGGAGCACGCCAATACCGGCAAATCGGACGTTACCTGAAGCATGAACTGCATACGTGGGCTGACGTTGAGGCTCTTGAAAAGCTCCTTCATCCGCGTAAAGTACACGTCCATATGTGCCCTTGCCTTGGGGACATCAAGTTGCTGACCAACTGTTTTCAGCAATTGGCAGAGACTCTCAATCTCCTCCTCCTCGGGATTTTCAACATTGCCCAGGAGTTTCTTGACACACTCGTGCATGATACGTTCCGTGAGCATCTGGAGCTTGAAGAGTTCACCGATGAACTTGATGAGACCAAGACCTTGACGTTTTGCCTTTTGGGCAGCGTAATACTCTTCAGAATAGAGTTCGCTCTCTTCGCCTTTGTTCTCGTTGGCAGCTTTGATAGCTTGATCGCGCTCAAAGTCCTCTTGACAACGATTGAGAAGGTACTTTCTGAAGAGCTGACCACCAGCGATAGGCTTGCCCTCCGTGTTCTTGATACCGTCATCCTGCACCTCGGGACTGATCCGTTCCATCATCTTGCGGCAGAGGCGCGCATACATTTCACTCCACGCAGCCTCGTCCGTCGCTTTCTCGAACACAAGCCTGATGACCTGGATGAGCGTACGGCCATCCTTTTCGTTTTCGCTCCTGTTCGCCCAAGCGATGATTTGGTCGGAGATGGAGTCGAATTTCTCCATAGTAAGCTTGTTGAGGAGGGACCTGACTTTGCGATCCACGAGTTCGGGTGATTCGACGTCAGCCACGGGCTTGCGAACCGTACTCCCTACGACCCAGCGGTTGGCAGATATCTCGAGGGGGGCAATGGGCTCGAACGCAGCCCCGAAGATAGGCGCAGCACCTGAGGCACCAAACCCATGTCCATCACCTTGTTGAGAGACAGCAATCTTGTTCCCATCCGTACGCCTATCACCACGCTTGCTTCGAGTGCGGTTGCTGCCCATAGGGTGCCCACCCGGACCACCTTGAGAAGCCGTCCGGGTCATAGCAGGACGAACGAACCGCATAGTCGCAGGGCCCGTGCTCACCGAAGCGGAACGCGTGCCAGTTGTCGACATCATGTATCGTTCCTCACTAGTAAGTTTGCTTGTCGGCGTGGAGAACTGACCCATAGCGAAAGGACCTGGAGCAGCACCTCAGGCTGGCTTGACGCCGAAGTTGCCTGAGATCCCCAGGCCGACGGAATTTTGACGAGCGGCCGGGGGTATCGCGCTTGCGGGCTGACGATGACGTCCTGAACCACCACGAGCCATGGCGAAGGATGACTGATCCACGGGTTCGATACCCAAGATGTCCAGTGGTGGAAGATTGGGTGGCTTCTCCTTGCACAGTTGCATAAACTGCATGAGGAAGTCGTGGTCGTACCTGCAGGAAGTTAAGCACAAATTACAAGAGCAAGAATGGTTTGGGTACCTAGATTTGCCATCCTTTGCGTCCTTGTTGAGGTCTTCCCTAGGGCTTCTGACACGTTCGGGGTACTCAAGGGGGCTGCAAAGAGACCGTCAGCTCAATGCACGTAGCTAAGATCATTCGAACCACGTACTGGGATAGTGTCCGATAAACGTCAAAAAGCTTAACGATACTTCGGAAGAAGGACTAGGAGCACGACGGCTTGCAGCGCCTCGAGCATCGAACCTTGTTCTGGAATGAGATCTTGGTGACGACTTCGCCAGCGTGGCACGTACTACGTGTAGGGTTCCGCATTGAGACCCTCGTGCTGGTAACCAAGCAGCAAGCTCCGAACCGAACTCATCGTGACTACCGCCGCAGTTGTCTGGGAGACTGGATATCTGAGAGAGGGTATTGCAGACAAGCAGACTCAGACCTGTTCCACATAATGACCCTCGCGCTGGTACTGAGCAGCGAGTATCTCAATTGTGCACTCCTTGCTCTTGATGTCTTTTTGAACGTCACGTCGAGATCGACCGTCCGCGTAGATTTCCATATCAACTTGCCGTACGTCGTAGACATCTTGCGGGGGGCACCATCCTTTCATATTCATATTTCCAACCGTAGGTTCTCTCCCAACATGCCTGTATGTCCGCCACACACATACACCTTGAGATAACAAACGAATTTCGTCAGTACGTCCGACGTCCGACAGGCACATTGTCAACGTGCATACCTTCCGACGCCGTTATCGTCCACATACAGCCAACATGCCCACCCATTTGCACATTTGCTTGTTTACGATTCGTCCGGAACGTCGTGGAGCGACGTCCACGATCCCCTTGGGGAGATGATCGTCTTGAGTGTCGGACGTGCCCGGTGCCGCAGCGTCACAATCTTGGACTTGTTCACCATCAGCTCGCGCGAGCCCAGGGCCACGAATGTGATAACGGAATGCTTTAAAGTTTCTCAGCGAGGATTCGCAAAACGCCCCAGAATTAAGAGCTGGATTTTCGCAGAAGAGCGCTTGTACGACGTGACTCGCCGGCGACGCCACTATCCAACGCGACCTTCGAGCGCAGTTGAGCAAAAGTGGAGGTACAGCCTCGGATTCGTGGACGTGACGCCCCTCAAGACGAGGGACACGTCGTGGTCGACGTGGTGGGGGCTACTTTGGTGGGCTAACCTTTAGTGTATAAAAGAAGATAGCAAATGAGGCGTACTTGGGGACACAGCACTGGCTCCACATTCACCGAGAACTACGAGTTGAAGACAAACGCCGTCAGCTGAACATCCGTAGCTGAAATCGACCATTTCACGTACTGGGACATGGCCCAAAAGAGGTACGAGAGCCGTGTTGGATAAAAGTCGAAGAGCGTAATGATAGTTCGTGGCGGAAGCCTAGACAGACGCCATTAGCACAATATCAGTAGCCAAAATCATTCGACTTACGCACTCGGTCATGGCTCAAAAGGATTTCGATAATCGAGTTTGGAAGGAGAGTATCTTGGATGTACGTGAGCCGTAGATTGTTCGTCTCACATACTGCGGCATTTCACAAAAGGATGTATATACACGCCATCAAATTTTGAAGGAGCGCATCGCGGTTGTTCGCGAGCTGTGTCGGATAAAGATCGAGAAGCGGAACAATACTTCATAAGGAAGACACCGTCAGCTTAAAACCAGTAGATGAAATCGTTTGTCTCACGTACTCAGACATGTCTCAAAGGGATGTAGACGCTTGGCATCAACTTTGGAAGAAGGGCGTCTTGAAGGTACGCGAGCCGTGTCGGATAAACGTCGAACAACTTAACGATACGTCGAACAACTTAACGATACGTCGAACAACTTAACGATACGTCGAACAACTTAACGATACTTCATGAAGGAAGCTTAGACACACGTCGTCAGCTGAATACACGTAGCTGAAATCGACCGTCTCACGTACTGGGACATGGTTCAAAAAGATGTATACGCAAGGCATCAACTTTAGAAGGAGAACATCTCGGACGTGCGCGGCCCGGTGTCGAATAAACGTCGAAGAGCGTAATGACACTTCGTGAAGGAGACCTAGACAGACGCCGTCAGCTGGGACATGGCTCAAATGGATGTTTACGCACGGCATCAACTTTGGAAGGAGGCGACCCGTGTGGAATAAACGTCGAAGAGCGCGACGATACCTGGTAGGGGAAGCCTAGACATAAACCGTATACATGTAGCTCAAATTTGTCGGAAGGAATGGGCTGGAAAAGAAACCGTCAGCTCAATGCACGTAGCGAAGATCATTCGAACCACGTACCGGGACATGGCTCAATGGCATATATACGCTTGGTAGCAACTTCGGAAGGAGGGCGCATCACGTCGAACAGCGTAACGATGCTTCCGAAGGAGGCCTAGAAAGACACAGTCAGCTAAATACACTCACATCACCCAGATACGGTTGCATGTGTTGTAAATAGAGGGCTCGCCGCTCAGTGCTCAGTATTCTGCAAGGCAGACTTTATACAACGGAAGGCGAACTTTGTGACAAACGACATGCGAGATACCCACAGCACTACAGTTACGAGTGAACGGGGGCAAATATACGTAATACACGTAACGGGAGGAATCGGCGCGTATCTAAAGGATATCATTTCCCCCTCGGAGCTGAACGACGCCGCTGTTGTTTAGAGGGACCATCAGAGTCCTCCGAATCTTCCTCCCCCTCCTCAGAATCCTCGTACTCGCGGTCGTCGCGAGTCCGTTTGACTCCGTGGATCGCCTTTTCATACCATTGGACGTACCGGAAATGGGCCATGTAGTCGGATGCAGGGTCCAACATCTGTTGGTAGCTTTCCCAGTCGAAGGGGACAGAAACCTTGCGACTCGGAGCAGCTGACCCCTCCGCCAAAGGGGCCGTCCCAGTGTACGCGATAACGGATTCTCTTGCGAGTGAGAATCCGTTGTTGATGATTCCGTTAACATCGTCAACGTCGATGGTCGGGTACACAGTCTGAATAGATTTGTATTAGTAAATATGGCTAGAGCATATATCGTACAACTTACTCCTTGTGCCATCCCATCCGGGTTTGCACCAATATCGATGGGTGTGTCGTCTTGTTTGACCCATGCGTGCAACATCACGGACGAGATGTTGCACCAACGGTGACCGGCAACACTAACGGGGTGGAGTTCAAAGTCTTCAGACCCGCCGGCTGACTGGGTGCTATCCTCAGACTCGGAAGTGGTGGGTGCGGGCTTCGAGTACGCCATAAATGCATCATGATCGAGGCACTCGAGCTGAGTGAGCGCATTCCATGCTTCCGACTTGAACTTGGGTTTAACGTATTGCTTTTCTTCTCGGATAATGATGGCTATGGCAAGAACAATTTGAGGACGTGTTGCGATTAAAGCTCGTAGTTTTTCGAATAGTACATCCTTTTCCTGGGAGAATGCACATTCTACGACGGCGAGAACCAAGAAGTCAGATGATCCTTTGCCATCGCGTTTTGTAGGCATGGCGATAAGACTAAGATCGGGAATCATGTAGGAGGACGAGTCTCGTGCCGAGTGCAACGGAAAATTTCCGTGCAAGGAAACACATGTATACCGCTTGTTGTAAGAAAATTGTTGTATGGCAGGGCTCATAAACCCGCTGATCTGATTCAAAGCGATTTCGTGTGGTGCAAGCGGCATTTCTACGAAGACAACACCTCGATGGTAGCTGAGCCTGTGATCAGTGGTTGGTAGTGGTTGGTTAGTAGCGATAAGAGGAGACAAGTTTGATACGGACCTAGGTTTGAATGGATAGATTCGTGATCGGTTGACAATCTGGGTAAGGGTTTCGAACTCGGACGAGTTAATCCCGCGGAATATCTGTGGATGGTTTATCATTTACCGCTCATTGTATGGGCGATCATAGTTACCTTGCTCCCGTTATTGCTCGGATCGGTCTTCGATGTGATGAGGTGTTTGACGACATTCCTCAGTGCCTCTGGCGCCAGGTCATCTGAGTCTCAACTAAAATAATCGAAACATGACAATGTGTACGTACCCGATGCTCCCTCTACGGGCTTTCTGAGACTCGTTTTCAACAGCTGATCAACTTCTTCCTCGTGGATATGTTCTTCAAGGCTTAGGGGAAATTTGAATGGCGGCTCGATTTGGATGCGGATATCCGCTGCGATAAGGGGAGACAGCGGCTTGTTCACAGCACTGCCAGGGGCCGGGACACCCATTAGTGGGGATCGGTGCTGACGGCGAGAAACCGAAAGTATGGCTGGTTGTGTAGGGTTACGCGGGTAAGGCTTGTATTCAGTCGTGGGTGGAGCTACATGCGATATTGTACGCGAGGAAGGGAGGGACGTGAGCGTGAGCGAGTACAGATCTTCACCCAACACCGCAGTAGACATGGGGTAGGACTGAGATTTGCGAATAGTAGGGCGAATGGTCTTGAGTGGGTGGTGGGAACCGCGCATGCTATCAAGCACCTATATATTTATACCTCTGGACCGTCAGCAACCCCAAAAAAACCATTACGAGGATGTCTGATGTCAACTTACAACTGGTCAGAACACGAATCTTGAGTGTTCAATAATGCAATAGAATCAAAGGAGATTGTTGCCTGAGTGGCGTATCCAATTGTTGCAGCTGTTACTGCCAACGCACGACCTTTTGCGAGCGCCTGACTGCCCAGTGGGCAATTTAGAATTGATGAAACTTAGGAGTGATCCGGGGCCCGCAGGCGGCAGACCCCGGTACACAGACTGTTCGATAAATCCGATAAAGAATAGATAGTACAACTCACCAAATCCAATACTTTATTAGGGTAACTTAGGCCCCAAGTTGAGCACCTGGCCGCCACGAAACAATCGATAGAAGGCTAATGAACTGTCAGGTTCCAACTCCGTCGAGAAGTACTTACTGCCAGCAACGCCGAGGTGGAAACTGCAAGCTACAGAGTGCAAGCGTTTAGCAACTTGAAGAACTGCGACCATACTGAGGCTGAAGTGAGAGAAGAAACAGAAACAGAAAAATAACCATCCCGCTTGCGGCAGGTCGTCTTTGAGTTCTTGCGGGAAAAAAAAAGGTGAACAAGATAGAACGATGCATCGGACTCACTCGACAAACGGTGATTGATTGACCGCAATATCTACAATTGAGTTGATATGTTGATCGTTTGGGCCACGGCCTGGCCTTGTGAACGACAGTTCGTGGAGGCATACGAAACATTGAATAGAAACTGCCATTTTCTTACGTTGGAACTTTTGGAATTTTGAGATTTGATGTACATTGAAACGCATACTGCCGGTAGATGTGACTGAGGAAGTTCTTCTCGCTTGGATCGCGTCGCGGCCATTGCAAAACGGTCTCGCAACGTTAAAGAACGACCTTCAATAGTATCGTTCAAGTTAGCTCTGATCTTTCCAGCGCTAAGGTCGCAGCTAATCGGGTATATTCCAAATATATTGTATGTACTTAGGAACAGGAGATGGTGTATCTAGCGGCTTCTAGCCAGCACGACCAACGTGACCCTTGCTCGGATGCGGGGACCTTGAAGGGACGAGAGGGTGGCAACCTCGTTGGACAAGTCTGCAGTGCAGTCATCCCGATCATTGTCGCATTGTCGTTGTCGTCGCTGTCTCGTCGCTGTCCGCGTCATCATCGTGCTCGGGCCCTCGCGGTCGTCGTCGTCCGTCAACATCATTATCATCCACTTGTCGTCGTGATTTGGTCTGTCGGTATGTAGCAGAGACAGTGGGTAGCGTTGTATAGTCGTCAATGAAGGGTGGGAACCGGTAAGGGCTGACGCTGCCTGCGAGCGAGGAGCATGAAGAAGAAGGGGATTGCGAAAGATGATGGCCTGGTCCGCTCAGAGTGGTTTGCCAGTGGAATTTGGCATAGGTTCGCGGGAGACACACTTTGCTGTACGGATGTAAGAGAGAAAAGACGATGGAAGGAAAGGACGGAAGACGTACAGCAATTGGACCCATCGCAGGGGGGACTGGACTGGACACGTTGATCGCAGGCCTATTTGGATGTGGTCGCGCGCGAAACAGCGGCTGAACACTTTCTACGTCCGCCCGCGGTGGCATTGGGTGGTGACTTTTCGTTGGCGTTGCACTTGTTAGTGTGGCGGCGAGAAGGTCGCTGAGTTGCAAGAGGATTGGCGACGATATGAAAGGGTGGGTGCAGTGACATCGCCTTCTGGCGAACTGATAACTACATAATTGGCATTTATACGGACGATCGCCCGTATCTGCTTTATGCTAGCGCGTGATCAGGGGACAAGGTGGAGCGAGCGAGGGAGGAGTGAACATACGTGATCGTATGTGGTGTGCTACGTGGTGACTCTGGTGAGGACGACCGAGGGTGGCTCGGCAGACTGAATATTTGACTCCGAGACGAATGTATGCATACCAATAACTTCAAGGCCTCTTGTTTTCGTATTCCAGAATCATGTCTTCCGTGGACCATCCGAAGAAGGTTATCCGTCTCCTGGGCGAGGGCGATGATCTCACTGATGGAAAAATCAGTGTCTTTCCCGGATTTTGGCCCTCTCGGATTCCGAGTCATAACTGCCAAATTGATCATTGTCAATTCCCAACATGAAAAGCACTGCGCAATTAGGAATTTTTACTTACATGCGACGCCAAGATGGGTAAAATATTGCGCTGCCATTTCTAACACAGGTTGGAAGTCGATGCTATCGGGATCCAATCCCCGAAACAACACGTCGAAAGACTTTTGCGCCTACACGAAATCCACCTCGTTCAGACTTTCGACTGCGACAAATGAAAGTGAGCCTATGTGATTGAGGGATTCAAATGTTTGACCGACCATTCTCTCAGTTGTTCATCACAAGCTCCGAGTTGGAAACAGAATTGCTTCATCACCGTGCCACCCAATTTTTGCGATTCCAAGATTAGGTAGGTAGTGCAACAGCTTAGGAGCGATGGCCACGAATCTGCCGCCGTGTCTTCCCGATTCTTGAACCCGTTTTGTATTAGGCCAAATCATTTCGGTCAAGGATTGCCAACGCGTGTTGCTCCATTAACGAACTCCCTGTCGATGATATCATGGTTGTTGTAAGTTTATCAGGCGAACGGCAGAACTTCAAGTTTCCCGGATGATGGACTTTACCCACGATCATGGGACTAGGTCATGGGACAAGGGTCAGTACCGGTCAGTCCTAGTTCAGAATGTTCAATGCTGCAGCTCGCGGCCGACTCGGAAGTGCTGAAACAGCCGCATCCGAGTCAAGGGGAGCCGCGGCATCCGCATGTCGCGGCAAACACCGGTGTGGGAACGAGCTTTCCCACGATCTATGGGGGTGACAGAAACCAAGTCTTCGCTCCCACTGGCAGGCGGCTCCCCAAGTTGCTCTCTGATGTAAACTCGCCTCCAATCATTGAAGATGAGAGCGGTACAATTGGTTACGAGAGTTCGCTATCCTCCGGAGGTGACTCAGTTTGGTTTCGAGATCATAACCGCTTGTATGCAGACATGTACTCGGTCCTAATTTACCCAGAAGGTGTCGACGACCGAATTATCTGTGACACTAGTACTGTGAATTCAAATAAACAAATCCGGGATTCGTGACCTGGGGCTGGATTAGGCAAAACAGGATTAATATTCGTGCTTCGCTTCGGATTGCGTTACTGACTCATCCGTCGTTTCATCGAAGGCGCAACGACACCTAAGCAGCGCCTCTTCGGCACCAATAGATACCTAAAAGGCCCACTTCCGATGTTACACGTATGTGACCCGATAACGACACAAAAAAGACGTGCAACGACACGACGTGGCACAACGCGTCACTGACTGACGCGTTGGCATGCCACGACGCGACGACGCGACGACACCAAAAAATAGTTACCCGTGGGGTAACCCATGCAGTTCCCTACGAGTCACCCCCA
>JBBPOY010000099.1:0-20537 GCA_038091675.1 Leccinum proliferum | reverse complement strand
GGGCGAGACTTTAAGCCACGGTCCGCAATCGTTCCGACCGCCTGTTGTTTTTCAACGACTTACCTTGAGCGTGGCGGAGACCGGGAGACGGGGCGCTCCGACGGGAGGCTCCATCATGACGACACCAGCGCCTTCACCGCTCCATACCCTTCGCATTCACCAGCAGCCCGTCCTCGCCCTCTTCGTCTCTTCCGACAACGAGCGAGTTTATTCGCGTCGTCATCACGTCCACAAGATCCATCCGTGCCATCACCAACTGGCAAGCCCACAAAGATGGCCTGCTAGGCATCGAGGAGCACGCAGGGCGCCATGTCATCACGTTCGTATCCTCGTCAGATTGACGCTCAGGCTCGGGAACTGACGCCGACCTCGTCGCAAGTCACGGCAGAGACAACAAGATTCACGTGTGGGAGCGTCCAACCGAGTCGGTGTCCATCCGCAAGGGCGGGCGGCCTCGTTGACCGACCAGCCCCCTCCTCCGTTATGCTACTCCCTCGACGTCAACGCGCTCAACTTTTGTCGGTTCTCGCTCCTCCCGACTCCTACCCTGGACAACGAGGTCGCAGCGCTCATTGCCGTCCCCAACCTCGTCGAATCTGCTCTGGTGGGCTCTATTCGGGTGAGACATTGCGTTGCTCTCGTGTGAACACGCTTTCTATCTAGGCGGACGTAGGTGCATGCCTCTTGGTGTATTCATTCCCCAAGTCCTTCACGGGACGGCAGGGTAACACACGCAACTGGACGAGCATGATGCGGAGTCCCTGTCAGATCACTGTTAAACACGGGCCCCATCGGACTTGCATTTGATGACAACCTTGTTTTTGAACCCACGAGTAAGGTCTCAACAGGCACGGACGAGGCGGGCAATCCTCCAGCTCGGAGTCCAGGAACGATCCTCCCGCATTCGCACGGTCAGTCCCCGTGTTTTGTGTCTCTTTGAGCGACGTCTATATACGCTCTGACTGGCTCACAACTTGCAGGTATAATCATGTCGATGCACCTCTACTATGCCCCCTGGACATCACCATCTACGTCAAAAGCGCAGCGAGAGCTCCGATTCTTGTGCGCATACGAAGACGGAGGGGTCGTCCTCCGCAGACGCACCTCTCCCGAAGGCACACAGACCGTAGAGAGCGAAGGGTGGGAAGTCGTTTGGAAGAGTCGATTGCACGTCGAATCAGGTGCGTCGTCGTCAGGTGCCGTTTCGCAACCCCCAATGTTCATCATCATCACGTTCCTCTCTTTCCCGACGTTGGTTGTAGTGATGGCCATGGCGGTATCCAAGGACTGCAGCTTTGCGTTGACGGTCTCGGCCGATCACCTCGTTGGGAGATATGACCTCGTACGTCACCATGCTCGCGGCGAACTCGACACTGGAGACTCAACCCGCCTATTTTCTCAAGAACACGCCGACCCAGATGGGGGCGGACCAGTCCGCTCGGGCTTTCCGAACCAAGAACCCAGGAAATGCCGCCATCGCTATCCGCGACGATGGGCGTGTCTGTGCGATCGGAGGCTGGGACGGTCGGTGAGTTCTTTTGGCTTTGGCTCGTGGACAGTGTCGCGGTTCTGAAGCCCTCTTCTTTCCCTCGTCCTTGGCTTTCAGCGTGCGGCTCTATTCGACTAAGAGTTTCAAGCCACTCGGAACGTTGGTGTATCACAAGGATAATTGTCATACTGTCGCTTTCGCCTCAAGCTATGAACGCCTTTACTTCTCAGTTGCTCACTTGAACCAGCCGTCGACTTCTTTTGGCTCGGACACACACCTTATCGCACCGTCCTTCCCGCACGTCGTCACGAAGCCACCGAGTCACTCGGAAGCGCAAAGTCGTGCCTCGATGGGTTTATCAACAAGTTGAACAGTTCTGTGTGACCACGACATCACGCATGCAGGTTTAACACATACATTCATCGGGAAAGATATATTTACTGTGATGATGCAAAGCTTTCTGTCATTGACATGAATTTGGTTACTAGCCTGAGCTGACGCAGGAAAAACTGTTTTGGCCTACGTTTCGGCTCTTTTTACCAACTACTAACCCTGATCATGCTCGCAGATGATCTTCTGTCATTGATGACCTCAGTCAGTACTTCTATTGCGATTTTCGAACAAGTCGATCTACGAGCGCTGTTGAAGTATTACGTTCCATTCTTGTACAGTTAACGGCCTGCCTCTCAATGGTTGAATTTGAGTCAGAACAACTATTGGATGAACTACTCAAGGAGTATTAAAGTCATCCCGATCTGTTCCACGACCTGAAGTGAATGTCGTCTTATTTTTCCAAGGTTGCAAGAATATTAATATTTCCATGAAAGCCTTTTGTGCTCATTGATGCACTCGACGAGTGCAAAGAAGTGGAGAGTCTCCTCGATGGGCTTATCATGAGCTTTCTGCGTGATGTTCGGGTATCTGCCTCTTCTCGACCACTGAAAAACATTGCCAGCATCCTTTCTACCTGCTCAGTTATACCAATGGATCAAATGGCGAATGAATTATCAGCTGACAGTATGTAAGATATTCTTATCTTCTCCCTTTTTGATTTCGTTGATGATTTTATATTCATTGAAGGTTCGCTGGGTAAAATGGCAGATCAACACGCTTGAAAACTTATGTACTTCAAGATCAGAAATTCGAAAGGTACTCAAGAGCCTTCCCAAAGGGTCAAACGTCCGTATCACGAACACGTCCGAGTCGGGACAATCCCCTCTCGCGCCCCGGCTTCCCCCACCTCCTCGACAGGTGCCTCCGCGCGGCACTTAAGAGCCAGACCGACACGGAACTCGATGCTGTCTCGTCCCGTCGTCTGCGCCAGCGTCGTATCAATTCAATTCACAGTCACTGGACGAACGCAGCAACAATAAGCCAGACTTGCAAGTCACACCACCGGGAATATCACTGGAGAATGCAACATGGCGGGCTGATGAAAGTGAATCGAATAGGTTCGTCGGGCACACAAATCTTCTATTCAATTAAGTTTATTACCAGCTTCGAGTCTTCCGGGGCAATGCAACACCTTCACCTTCACTAGTACATGTTATCAAACTGGCTCCCTGGTCTCAGACACACTTGACTCTGCATTAAGGTCGAAGGGACTCGAGATCGTTATCAAAGAGGTGCGCATACATAGCATATATGCTACTACCAAAGCTAAGTATTGTTCATCATAGATTATAAGTGACATCTGAGCTCGCTAGAGCATAAGGCGTTGCGATGCGTACCCCAAAATATGCTCAGCAAGGCTGACGCCCTCGATCCACCCATTCCAGAGGGTCGGACAAGTCTATGCGCGGGATATTTCATTCGTAATTGGCACGTTTCTTGACAATGTCCCGCCCGGAAGCTTGTAAATTTAATGAGGATTTTGATTTGTAAGTATCGCTACTTTGACTTGCTTCCTAAGGGTTGTCCTGTTGGCTTTGCTCCAAACCAGGGATACACAAATGGTAGGATCGAAATGACCTGTTAGATTTTACCAAGAAGGACATTTACGACCCATCCGACGAAACCAAACGGCTTTTCCGCAATCACATCGCTGATAAGGTTTGTTTGATCTCGATACTTTAATACTGATCTCACTTCTCGTTCACCCATCAGTTCTGTCAACGTCTGTTCATCGGGCCCTCGGCAGTAATGAACGACCGTGATGTCAAGAAGGGCTTGAAGCCATCGAAGAAGCGTGCTTGGGGATTTCAAGGTGTTGACGAGCATATCATTGTCAGTCATCATATAACGTTGCTTTGCCTGCCGTCAACAGCAGTTTTAGACCTCCATCACACTGAGCCATGTTTCGCAATGGACTCAATTCATTAGTGAAATGGATAAGCAATAATTGTATTGGATGATTGTAGGGATGTTCGAAGACGAGTGATCCTTAGGTCAAAAATACACTGGCATGGTGGAAAAAGTGAGTGGCTTCGTGCAGCACAGCTCGATCAGTCTAATCATTCTTAACTATACTGTCAGTCCCCAACGGCAACTGGGCGTTTCGCCAACCGTGATGATGATAGCAGTGATAATGACATGTCAAAGATACGGGCTCGCCGTCCTGCACGAGTCTCGAATCAAGGTAACGTCGTCTTTCATTTACACGGACACTGACAACGATTTTTTAGATATCAAAGAACAGGGGGTACAAACGAGTGATGAAGGAATCCATCCTGATGTTGTGGAGGATCGTCGTAGTAGGGTTCAGACACTTCGCAGTTTGTGGTGGCAACAGGTATTGCCAGGCCCGCAAGCGAGGTGTGGGGCTTCGGGAGATCGATAACTCTAACCCCGAGACTATGGAGGACGATGTAGATAATGATAGATTTCATCCTTCCGAGAAGGGAAAGAAGATGCCACTGAACAGAAAAAACACCTCGTGAAACGCAACCCGATTCGCCAAGTGTGCAGATGGCTTTTAGCTTATGTTCTTGGCTTGTCGCTCCTGGATATTGCATGGCACTAATCTTGTCTCATGCTCCCGCACTGCCGAACGTTTTAGAGCACCTCTTTCGTTTTGGCCTCAAACCAAGGCTCTAGGTATTTGTCAGTCGCATCACTTCTCGTCAAGCGCACCGTTTCTTTGGGTCTTGATCGTTTCTTCCTTCTCAGCTGTCCTGCTCATGCCATCAAGCACATACATTTGGTCTTGATCGCAGCTATCGTTGTTCCTGTCTTGGTCGCCTCGGCATTCACTTAGTCAAGCATCTGAGTCTCCTGGTCTCAGTCGTCGTTTCTCCAGAGTCTTGCTGTCCTGCTCGCGCCATCAAGCGCCTCCATTTGGTCTTGGTCGTTGTTTCTTAACCTCTCGGCTATCGTGCTCATGCCAAGCGTTTCCGTTTAGTCTGGCTCGTCCATTATTTCTTCCCTCACGGCTGTCTGGCTCACGCTGTCAAGTGCTTCCATATGGTCTTGATCATTGTTCTTCCCTGTCGACTGTCCTGCCAGTGCTCGCGCCATCAAGCGCTTTGGTCGTTGTTTCATGCCTCTCGGTGCTCGTGCCATCAAGTGTCGTTTTACTCGCACCTCAAGTGATCACGTTGCCAGGTGCGGCGGCAGGTTGTTTTTATGGTATACAATGCCGGTGACCCGTGTCTTCTTTGTAGCTCATTCGAGGGTTTTAAGTCCGAGTCGTTGTATGGTTGAATAATGTATTCTTGAATATCTTGTAGGATCTGCGAGGTATAAATGACCTTGAAGGTTTGCTTTGTCTTAAATGCACTCAACGCTTGTACGAAGTGTATTTCTTTCCAGGAATAGCTCTACGGTATGCATAATGCAAAGCGTATAACTAATTATCGCTCAAAACAGTCGCGCCTCCGACGGAGACAGCCGGCGGAGCTCTTTGTTCGAGCAAAGACTTCAAGTTCCCTACTACTATGAACCTGAAGGCCTGATGGAATCCGACATCCAGCTTCCCGCGAAGACATGTGTCTGTGGTCGCACATTTACTGACTTTGGAGGTTTCACCAGACACGAAAGAAGCTGTCGCAAGGGCAAAAAAAGACTGTCTAGCGTCCTTGCTAAGGCGAAGGAGGTTTACCAAGTCAAAAAGGCCAAACTATCCCTCTCAAAGTCTATAAGCGCAAATGAGGATGCGAGCGCCAGTGGTAACAGAAGGAGCGAGTCAGATGCGGTGGGTGGTGATACCAACCGACAGGCATGTTTTCGCTGAATATTTGCTTTAATCTATCTGAACTATTTTGCAGGGTGTCCCCTCCCCTTCATGCGAACATCAGCGATTTACGGTCAATAGACTCGATACTGATGACAACACTGACGAACGGGGCGACGCTGCCAATCGTTTTGAGGTATGCAGTAGTTGTTTCGAACGTAGCCCTCAATGATACTGAATGTATGTAGGATGATTCACCCTTAGCGCTACGTCGGCCTTGCAGAGTTCGCCGCCTACCATTACGCTTTCGGCACACATCACCTGAGTCGCTACAGCCTCTTCCTCCTCCGGAGCTGTCCATGGATTCATGCGTGCCAACGGAACCAGGATCTCATCGCCAGGTAGACTGTGAAGGCGAGGCTCGCTTAGGAATTATGGCCACGCAATGCAACTCATCTGTTTCATCCCCGTCTACGTCCCGTCGGTTACTCAAGAGATTCAAAACGATGATGAATAGATTTAGTTTGTTCCGCGTCTATACTACGGAGAGTCTTCCCTCGCACGATCCGGATGACCCATATTCGATAGAACACCCGCCGCAACCATCCTCTCAAGAAACTCAGCATTCGAACAATGCAAACCCCTTTTATCCTTACCCGAATGAAAACGCAATGCGTTTAGGAGACTGGTATTGGAATCACGGAGCCCAGAAATCAAGAGAAGACTTCAAGCAGCTCCTTAATATTGTCGGAAACCCGATGTTCCATGCTGCCGATCTGGATGGGGTCACATGGGATTCCATTGACCAAGAACTTGCCAGTAATCACGCTTCCGATGCGGGTTCGGACGCTCCGGAGTGGTTGAGTAGTGAACGCGGCTGGAAATCTTCTCCAATCACCATCTCCGTTCCTTTCCACAGCCGCTCAGCTAATCCAGGGCCCAAGTCCTATACTATGCAGGACTTCTATTACCGTTCTCTTATATCAATCCTGGAAGAGAAGGTTGCAGATCCTGTCCAAGCTGCGCATTTCCACTACGAGCCGTACGAACTAGTCTGGCATCCACCTCACAGGGACAGTGACGTAAAGGTGTACGGGGAACTTTTTACCTGTAATGCGTTTCTCGATGCTCATAGGGAGTTACAAGAGTCACCTCCAGAACATGGTTGTGATCTACCTCGCGTCATTGCCGCATTCATGTTCTGGTCAGATGCGACGCAACTCTCCACATTCGGTAACGCAAAACTATGGCCCCTTTATGTATATTTTGGAAATGAATCGAAGTATCGTCGATGTCAACCATCGAACAACACCTGTTCTCACGCTGCTTATTTCCAAACGGTGAGCATATAGTATGCTCTTGAGGCATTCTCCTGCCCATCAATTTCTTACTAATTGACCGTTGCACTGCCAGCTCCCCGATGCATTCAAGGATTTTGTTATGTATCATTCTGGAGGGAAGAGTTTGAGTGACGTTCTCATGACCCATTGTCATAGAGAATTTTTCCATGAACAATGGAGAGTACTTCTCGATGATGATTTTATCAAGGCGTACAAACACGGTGTCGTGATCACCTGTTATGATGGCGTGAAGCGCCGCTTCTATCCCCGGATTTTCACCTATTCCGCTGACTATCCAGAGAAGTTGGTCTTATATAGCCTTTTATTAATCATGCTGATTTCTGTTACTTCAGAGTCCTCATAGCATCCATCCGTAACCTTGGTGGCTGTCCTTGTCCTCGCTGTAGGATTCCAATGAATGAGGTTGAAAATCTTGCCACCACGAAGGATATGCGAGATCGGGAACTGCTTGCCCGCCATGATAATCGCGAACGTGTCGAAATGATACAAGTGGCACGAGACCTGATTTATGAAAGTAACTATGCAATTACGACATCTCACGTCGAGATGCTTCTCAAACCTGAATCGCTTGTCCCAACACTGGTAAAAATCTTTCTGATACTAATGCGAAATCTGTTAATGCTTTGAAATTTGGTCTTTCAGAATGCGTTCTCGGACAAGTTGAATCCATTAGGTTTCAATCTCTTTCTCATGCTGGTGGTCGACCTGCTCCATGAATTTGAACTGGGAGTTTGGAAGGCTATCCTCACTCACCTTCTTCGCATGCTAGAATCTCACGAAGAGAGCAAGATACACGAGCTTGATCGCAGGTCTATTTTCTGAAGTTGTTTGGATCCATTTTCTTGTACTTACACATGTTCACATTCAGATACCGTCAAGTCCCGACGTTTGGACGCGATACCATCCGTCGTTTTTCCCGCAATGTGTCAGAAATGAAAAGGGCTGCTGCCTTTGACTTCGAGGATCTCCTACAGGTCAGGAACTCGAGTGATAAATTTCGCAATTTAGCTTGACCTTATATTCACCCCAGTGTGCCATGCCAGTTTTTGATGGATTATTTCCGGAACCGCATAATTCATCTGTATTGAAGTTGCTTTTTATCCTTTGCCATTGGCACGGACTCGCAAAGCTTCGGATGCATACTGATGACACCCTTCAGATAATGGATAACGTTACAGCGTCTCTAGGAAGAGAACTTCGTACATTTAGCACCCATACCTGTCCTACTTTCCCGACCCGCGAACTCAGGCGTGAAGCAGAATCTCGAGTACGCCGCCAGAAAAAGTCTCAATCACATACATCCGTACGAAGATCAACCCAAACAGCTTCGCGTCAGCCGAAAACTTTGAATTTACGAACATACAAACTGCATGCTCTTGGTGATTACGTGTCTTCCATCAGAAGATATGGAACTACTGATTCTTACTCAACTCAATTGGTGCGGAATATGCCATTGAGTTGATCATACACTCATTGCCATTCATTTTACAGGGTGAGCGAGAGCATCGGGTTGGAAAAGGAAGATACCTTCGGACCAGCCGAAAAAATGTGATCCATCAGCTCACTCGAATAGAAAGGCGCCAGCTACGCATCCGGCAGATTCGCGAGAGAGTAGACCGGGATGCTACACCTGTGATGTCGCTAGAACCTATACCTAAGGACCCTAAGGAACACTACCAGGTTGGAAGTTCGCAGAATTATCCCCTGGACGTTTCGACGTTTTGCCGACAAAACTCTGACGACCCGGCAGTTACGGTGACTGATACTTCGTTTGTTATCCAACTACTGTGCTCATGAGAGTGCAGGACTTTGTATGGAAACTAAAGCGCCATCTACTACCTCGCATCGCGGCGATTCATGGACCGACCCGAAACCCAGAACTTGACGATCCAAATCCAGCCCTCTCTGCTGGGTTAGAAGATGGTTTTGGAGCGTTACCCGCCAACTTGGATCACGTTATACTCAAAAACAATCGCATTTACCGACATCACGTCCTGCGGATCAACTACACGACCTACGACGTTCGCCATGCCACTGATATATTCAACCCAAACACCGAGCACCGTGACATCATGATGCTCCACCGTCCAGAATCGGATGAAGATCGCGAACGATTTTGTTATGCGAGGATTGTCAGAATATATCATGCTAACATTCAATATATTGGGCCAGGGATGAAGGACCATTCGCCTCGGCGCATGGATTTCTTGCACGTCCGGTGGTTTGAACGCGCCCCAGAGCAAGACCTGCATGGTCTCGAAGCTTTGAGACTTATCCGGTCGGACGATCCCACATCTTTCGATTTTGTGGATCCCGCGGATGTAGTGAGAGGCTGTCACCTCATACCTGCATTCAGACATGGCACACTCTGTCGAGAACAGATTTCAACTTTGGACCACGTCGCACGAGATTTAGACTGGAAGTATTATTATGTCAACAGGTACGGCAGATTCGCTCATCACTATCTCTTAGTACTCACATTGGTTAAAGATTCGTAGATCGGGATATGTTGCTCAGGTTCCATTGGGGCCTCGGCGTTGGGCATACCTACTCACATGTCCCTAGTTCGTCCGACGAGGACAAGCTGTTCACTATGGCCGCCAGCGACAATCCCGCAGATACCATACCATCATCCTCTTCTACTCATATTTCGTCTCAGTTTCAAAGTCACGCGGGAGGTACTATGGAAATGGACCATCCAGTTGATGAGTTTGTACTTCCTCAATGGGATGGCTCGGACCTGGAGTGGGAAGTGTTGGATTCCGACTCGGAGTCTTCCTCTAAAGAAGATACTGACATCGAGACTATGTACGCTCTGTACGACGATGCTGTTGACTCCGACTATTGAACGTACTCTGGGCCAAACATACATTACATACTTCATCAATTTATATTCAATGATAAAGAATGAATGTACGACTACTGAACGTCGACTGTACGGATACTGTCCATCACTGATTCCTCCCACAGCGTCTCGCGACTCGGATTTCTCCGCTTTGGTCACCAGGCCATGCGGCTTATTATAGCTCTTCAACAACAGCCTCGGACTAGTCATTTCTGGGGCCAGACAGCTTTTACTCCCCGGCCCTCGCTCTGCAAATTGCAATCGCCACTGGCACATACGGTCTTTCAAGCTTGGGTACGAAGATGGCTGGGTTCCGATGTACCGTCAGTGAGTCCTCTCCCTCCTTTACCTCGTCGCCGTCCCAGACGAGGCAGCTGCCCATACGCTCTCGACGTTCCTCGTCACCCAATCACATCTGCGATCTCGTCGCAGATGTGCGTTCTGACCCCGTCCTCGTCAACATCGTCATCGACATTTTCGTCAACTTCATGCACAAGCGCATTCGCTATCTCACCAACAAGGATGGCACCTCCGGAATCGAATCTTGTGTGGATTTTTGCGAGTTTTCGGCGCAAACGAGACCGTACGTTGACGCGTGCTCCAGCAGCTCATAATTGATTTCTTACTCCAGGCAGGTCTATGCAACAAGCCAAACTATGACCCTACGCAGTATAGCATTGATTGGACGAACGTTGTAACAAACTACATCAAGAAATGGGTGCTTAGCCCAGTGCTTCTCATCTAGGACTCAACATTTACGTTTAACGGTCGGTTTAAAGGCGTTCTGTCGGACCCGGGGTCTCGTGATCGATAGGTTTCATGTTTTACTTATTGGTCGGTTTGTAGAATCCGAAACCGTTTGTACACTGATCCCGACTCAACAGCCTCCAGCTACTTCGGCCGCTATGTCGACTGTCTCGTCGACAGTTACATCTTTTTCTATAGTTTACGCCCACCACTGAGACATTTTTGGTGAGGTACATTTTGACTCTCTCGCTGCTGAGATGCTTACTTCGTGTCCGTCAAGCACAACCTGAACTTGTTCATCCTTTACCACCTTCGAGATATGGCCAAGGAACTCCGAATCAAGACCGTGCATCGGAATACCCCTCGACAACATAAATGTTTATCTCGGCCACTGTACCCGAGACGGGCAAAGCTACCCCAAGGAGAATAGTGACAAGATGGTTAGTGTACTGATATATGGCACTGTACAACCCCCATCTTCCAATTATGATAACTGGTGAATGTTCAAGCCAACTGCAACGAGGAGCTGTACTAACTGGCACTCGTTTTCAGCCATTCCAGACAAATTCATGAGCGATGTGCAAGAGATCTTCAACACCCATAACCGGATATCCAAAGCTTGGCTAGGCAAGGTCATTCGTCTGAGCCATTCCAGTGGGGTAGTCGCTCCACGAACAGCCGTCAAAGTCAGGATGAGGAGTTGATGGAGAAACCTTCTGCGGTACATCGTGCATGGAAAAGACTCCGTAAGATGGGAACTAGGGATGAAAAACGGTCAGAAGTTGACTATGTCGCCAGCATGTATGTCTCGTAGAGCAACTCGCACGACGCGTCAGTACTAACGATCATTTCCAGTCATAATGTCAGGCGAAGTCAACCTCAAGTGGACGACTCCAGGGTGCAATGTACGGTCTCTGCGCTAGGTCTGATATAGTGGTTCTGCCAGTGAACGAAGATCTCGGTTTGCAGGAGCGGGCGTTGGGCGACGCGATGAGCTGGTGGTTCGCACCACCGGTATATAGTTAACAGGTGGTGTTTTCGATTCCGGGGTCCAGTACTATCAGCAAGAGTCAGCCGCTAAGCAGTGTCGGCTACCATATTTCTAAGAAGGGCCGTTGTACTTTGACATTCCCGAGCTCGGTCGTTCCTCTTGGTATGCCTCAATACTACCAACTGCCAATCGCTGCATTTCTAGCAGATGCTGGTGTTGGGAGCATCTTCATCTTTGCTCTCACCGCATGGCCCCAGCAGTAAGATATCCAGACACGATCCTTTTGACGTGACACGTCCAGAGGATTTCGTCGACGGCTATCTAATCCATGAAGTAGCTTTCTGGAACAAGGCAAGCAACCTGGCACGCATCTAGCCTAGTCTGCCTCACTTATCTCCGCTCCCATGCCATTAGGAACGCCTCTGGAAATTATCGGTCTCCGTTCTCCTTGCTGCGGTCCTTGTTCTTCAGTCACTCTGTCTAGGTGACAGCAATTTGACCTATGCCCTACATGCCGTGCTTGCCTTCTATCTCACTGCCATCGCCAGTCGCTCTGCTTATCAGAATACAAGTGAACATCATCCCCAGTCCCTAAATTTAACTCGCGGTATTGACATCCGTGCCTACGATACTCCTTTTTTGCTGGGAATCGCCCTTTTGCCAAGCACTCGACCCCTCAGTTTCTCTCTGCTCCAATTTTCCCCCGCAATGCTACTCACCTTCATGGACGAGAGGTCGCTCTGAGAACTTAGATGGCGTATTTCTGAACGATCTGCAGCCCATTCGTACATCGACATCTGGGACCCTCCCCCAACCACGAACTTGTGTTGCCGTCCTGGATGCCATAGGAGATGTTTTTCTGTCTGCGCATCTCTCAAACCACGGGCGTCTGGGCGTTATCGTGCTGGCAATCGGAGAGGAACTTCAGGGTCGCCACTGGAGTCCGAAGTTGTTGGAACGATGACCGACGTCGCGCCGCGCGTCTGCGAGTCCACACTAGGCAACAAACCTTGGCCATCAACACTCATGGCCCCGGATCAGACAACCGACGCAGTCACCTTACAGTCTGTCATTATAGGTTCGCTCCACTCAGGTACGAAAGACAAAACCGAACGTCGTCTCTGAGAGTTTGATTCCCCATTTTGACTTGGTCCGATGTCACCTGTTCTTTGGTGTACGACATGTGCATAGCCTACTATGTCCCTGCTCAAGTCTGCCTGGATGTTGTTGCCCTACGACAGAAGGCACTTACAGTCCTCCTTCGCTATACTTGACTTGCAAAATGTGTTGCTGAGCACTGGTCTCCGCGACTCGCACGTCGATGGTTGGAGTCTTACAGCTCACGCGTTTCAGGTCTATCTTAAGCTCTTGTAACTCATCTCGGCTGAGCCGTGTTTACAATACCCCTACGCGCTATGAAGTCAAGTTCGTGGTAGTGTTGGTGTTGTAAACGATTTCGATGGCGAATGAATGGTCTCCAGAAGCAGAAGGTTTGTTTTTTTATCACCCTCCCATCATTAGTACTGATTGACAATATTCTTAGTGTTGAGGTCTGGTTACTTTTGTGAATACCGACTATGAAGCCATGAGCATCTGGCACCGATCGCTTATTCTTCCGCACGCACGGTAGTTTATACGATATCGAGTCGATCTCAGTTGATCGGACACTCACTTGAGGTAAGGCATCGTCGTCGACTGTCTAGAGGATATTGAAACGTCGACCACTTACTAGAACATGGAACAAATTTTGCAGCGGCAGAGAATTGCGCTAACAGCAATTGCAAACATAGAAAAGTCTCGGATGGGACCGGTTTGTAGGGATTTCGCGGTCATGGGTGTATGTACTTGATTAAAGACCGAAGGCCCACTGCATTTACCAGCCGATTAGGACAAACAAGTAATCTAAGTCCGGCCCTTTATCTCTTGCCATCATCATGGCGATTGGGGACAAGGATGAACATTGATGCAGATTATGTACCAGGAAGAACGTCCTTCGAAGCGATGCAATCATTGCCGCCGTTCGGTGATTGTCGAGAAGGCGACAGAGTCTTCTTCGCCCAGCCTCGGAACTTGCACGTCGCTTCAAGCTTCAAGCTCAAGTTTGAGGGGACTCGTTGAACGGATGATCGGATACGATGACAAGACGAATGGCTATGTGGGTTGGCCGTGACAGTGACGACAGTTCAAAGAATCGGCGGCCGCGATATTATGATAGACTACAGTGCAGTGCCTTTTTGATTTGTGAGCACGCGGACCCACGGTGGCTCTCCCGGGCATGGCGACAAGTTACAAGAACATACAAAGTGCAAAGGTTTTGGGTGTCATGTTAACAAGTTTCCGGATTTAAATTATGCTGAGCGCCACTGAAATTCAGGGTAGCGTGGCAGTTACAACAATTGCCTAAATTTCGATGGCAGTACAACCTAATCAGCTTCTTTGCCCCGCCTGCCAGTGTAGTACATACTACGGGAATGCAAGCTCGAGCACTCATCACCGTGACCGTCTCACCTGCTCACCGGACATGAGCAAACGAGTTGGACACACCTACTCAACCTCAGAACCAATCCTACTACAGTCCATAGGCGGAACTTCAAAGGCATCCCCCTTCTATGACGAGGACGCGGCCCGCATCAGCCAGAAAATAGACGACGACCTCAGGGTGAGCGTCTTTTGCTTCCAAGTCTCCTTCAATCTCCCTCATCAGGTCCTGTAGCGAGAATGGGGACGAATCAAGGAGGCACAGAGAAAACAGGTCAAAGGTACCGTCATCGATATGGCCCATGATGAGGACACTCGCAACTTACTCGGGTCTTCCTCCAGTCATGCTCCTCGGCCAAGCCGAGTCTAGCAAATCCACTCTACAGAAGCAATTCCAACTATACTATGCTCACCGCTTGGCATTTGGTATACGGTTGTCGTCCTGTATTCCATTGTTACTCTCATCGCTTTCACCATTCCCATGGGTCCAAATATGCACCATCCGTCCGAGACCCTCTACTCCGACAAGGTTATCAAAGCAGCAATGAATCACGGCGAAAACAATGTCAGTGGCGTTGTCGGAGCTTCCGCTTGGAGTCGTCTGTTGTTCAATCACACCATCAATGTGATTAATGGATGAGGTACGTGAGGTTGCAGAAATTTAAATGTGCTCCTTTGTTGATAGTACCTGTCAAGATTCTGGGTGCGATCCGTATTTATTCTAAAGGTGATAAAATTTCAATCTACGATCGTGCGTAAGGCTAACGTTCGCGCTTATCTTATGGCCTCGGAACGCAGTTTCGAGAAAAAGGTAAAGGAAGTCGGGGAAAGAGAACTGAAATATCAAAAAAAACTGAATTACATGATCGAGCTATTGTTCAACTTGAATGTGCCACCATTGGTATCATATTATCGCTTCGTCACTAAACTCAAGTGGAACGCTGGCGCTGCCGCAGTTCACCGATACTGATCACCATCGTTTCCTTTTGGCATTTCAGAGTCGTTCGTGGGCAGACACTAACTCCCTCGATTGCATTTGATTCGGTGAGTCTGCTTGCCGCTATGTACCCATGAACTGACTGAATGTTATTGGTGTTAGATTGTTGGCGAGTCCCAATTCGAACGTTTCTCTGATATCTGATATCTGCCCAGTCTTCAACGAGATGAAGTTTGCTTTGAACGACCTTTCATCAACATGCTCCAGGTGAGAATAACGACGCTTCATAGCCAACTCAACCGAATAGCAACCTTTTTAGGGATCTCTCTACGCTGTATTGAAAACTATCTTCATGCCACGGAGGTCAAACCTATCCCTCCTGTCATTGGGCTGATCCGGGCGGACCGGAGGGTGCGAGCGCACATCGATTGTGTGAGACGGTGGAGGGGAAGCCAGCGGGTCGTTCCAGAACACGTTTGAGTCGATCGATCGATATCTTCCTTCTTTTTTTATAGATCGTGGTATCAGCTCCGTATTCGCGCGGCGAGGCGCCTCGGGTTGCAGGATGGAGCATTACATTTCTTTTTTTTTGTAGATGGAAGGAACTAGATGATGGGCCACTCGCGAGTTCATTGACATTCTCCAGGAAGCTCACCCGGAAACCCGGGCCCCCTGTGGCCTGCAGGCTCAGGCTCCGTTCAGACTGGGCATAGAGAGTGAGTACAAGACGAAGACAGCATCACTCTCTGTTTAGCTTCCCCGTACTACATAATATTGTATTTTATGTACCTACCTGACGAATTTGAGATCGTCGAGAGACTGCTTCCCGCACGTATGGATCGTCCACACGTTCATCCAACACAAAGACATCCACTGGTACGACTTCCCAATCCGGATCCGGGCCTGGCACTGGTACTAGGTGTGCCCGACACGGTAGGGCTGTCAGTGTCACTGCGGTCCGAGGTGACTGGTGAAGTACAACGACTGAGTTACTGAGGTACGTCGTCTACTCATTAATAATCTACTTACTCTACCTACAACTCTGTCCATCAGACCCATCCGCCTGGGAGCTGTGGTACTACCATGCGCATGCCCTCGAGAAGACTCGGAGGAGAAGATTGCACGGTCTTCAAGGTTGCGAGCAGGGGAAGCCGTGAGTAAATGAACTTTGAGAGACGCTTCATCGTTGTCGATTCCTCTAGTTCTCGGCATCCCGTCGAAACGCTCGTGTCGATGCATTCATGCTCCACCTTCAAGTTTCGGACACCCACTGAAGTAAACCCTTGTTTACCGTGGCCAAGTTCTACGACGAGATACCCGAGTGGCTCTTCGATGGATCCAGAAATAGCACATATTCTGGGTCGCCTCAGCTCGGAAAACTTCTCGGAGACGTCAAGTTGATGGTCCACAAGGCTTCTTATTGAATTCCGACCCCACATCGAAGGCGAACACCACCTCAGTCGTTGAAGTACAACGACCGAGTTGCTGAGGTACGTCGTCTAGCACCTATTCACTCATATCTACTTACTCTACCTACAACTCTCTCTATCAGACGCATCCGCCCGAGAGTTGTGGTACTTCTATGCGACTGCCCTCGAGCAGATTCGGGACGAGTAGAAGATTGCGCGGTCTTCGAGGTTGCGAGCAGGTGCTGAGGGTGGGGAAGCCGTGAGTAAATTAACTTTGAGAGGCGTTCATCGTTGTCGACTCATCTAGTTCTCGGTATCCCGTCGAAACGCTCCTCGGAAAGCTTCTCGGAGAGGTCAAGTTGATGGTCCACAAGGCTTCTTATTGAATTCCGACCCGACCACATTGAAGGCGAACACCACCTCGGTCGTTGAAGTACAACGACCGAGTTGCTGAGGTACGTCGTCTAGCTCATATCTACTTACTCTACCTACAACTCTCTTTATCAGACGCATCCGCCCGGGAGCTGTGGTACTTCTATGCGACTGCCCTCGAGCAGATTCGGGACGAGCAGAAGATTGCGCGGTCTTCGAGGTTGCGAGCAGGTGCTGAGGGTGGGGAAGCCGTGAGTAAATTAACTTTGAGAGACGTTCATCGTTGTCGATTCCTCTAGTTCTTGGTATCCCGTCGAAACGCTCCTCGGAAAGCTTCTCGGAGAGGTCAAGTTGATCGTCCACAAGGCTTCTTATTCAATTCTGACCCGACCACATCGAAGGCGAACATCACCTCAGTCGTTGAAGTACGACGACTGAGTTATTGAGGTACGTCTAGCACCTGCTCACTCATACGTTTATCGTTGTCGATCCCTCCAGTAGTACTTGGCATCCCATGGAAATGCTCTTCGGAAAGCTTCTCGGAGACGTCGAGTTGATCTTCCACAATGCTTCTTATTCAATTCCGACCCGACCACATCCAAGGCGAAGCGCCAGTGAACAAGCGTGCCAAGTTGGACTCGTATGCGACCATCTCCGTCGTTCGGTCCTGGTTGTGTAGAACTGACCATGTGTTTCTAGAACACCACACGCGACTGAGAGAATAGCAACCTCCAGTCGCTGAGTTTGTTGGCCGGGGGTATTCGCGACGACAGATATTCCTGGATTTTTGAATTTGATATTGAACCTCTTGGAGATGCTCAACAGGATGGTACGCTTGGACCTTCGGACATCAGCTACGTCTGCTAACTGTTCATTGCTGCGGTAGAAAAGAGCGCGAATCGTAGTAAAGTCACGGTGAGTGGTTTATTGGTGTGATCTTGATCTTCTCCGTTGTTCAAGGAGGGATCCGAGTCAGGATCCTCTGGCGAGGCCCATCCACTTGGACGTTTTGGTCGAACTTATCAGAGTCAGTCGAATCGGACACTCCTTCCGCCGATATCTAAGTTGATTTTTACAGTCACCGACAATCCTCAAACTTATAACAAGGCTCTTCTCTTTATGGTCGAATTAGCCCGACTCTGTCCTGCACACAATTATGCCCATTTTCACGCTCATGGGTTCTGCAAAGACGATTATCATATCTTCAAGGTCATCCAGAACGTGAGTTGGCGTGCACCATGTTCTTGGCTGCACTCGATCAGGTGAGTTGAGTTGGGTCGTTCCCTCGGTCGTATTTTCTGACTCGGATCATGAACTTTGTCTCGACAGACGATCGTTGCCAACAATTGTATCCAAAATCGGCGGTGGAGATAACTACAGTTGGGTTGGCAGGTCCATCTATTTCATTGCAAGATAGTTCCATCGTTTCGGCGTAGACCATCGATAACATCGTGCCGATAATGATGTCGTCTTTGAAAACGAGAAACTTGGATGATCTCGACCTGGACGTCGGCACTAGGGATATCCAGCGCATCGTCTTTACAGATTCCGTCGAACCACATTCCTCGCCGTCGGCGACAATTCTCTCGAACAAAGCGAGTCGATTGCCTACCTTATCTTTTCATCCACATAGCGGGAGTTCTTGGAGCACACGCCTTCCTGGCCCCGGTGTGCATGCTCCTCAACCGCGCGAGCCGTCAGAGCCCGGAACGAGGCGCATTGCAAATGCGCTCACATTTCCCACGTCGCTTCCGAGTCTGTGGCATCTCGAACGCCCATAGCAACCATTCGTATGTTGATCGTCTGTTCGCCGAACGACAGTTCATGATGCGCGTCGCAGGTGCTCACAGAGGTCTTGAACGAGTGTTTACAGCTTAGATCCCGGCTTCCAGAGCCTGAAAGTGCAAGTCCTGCATTTCTGGTCTATCCTCGGTGAGTTATCTTGTCCCTTTTCATTGCTAGTCATCGTTTTAGCGACGGGGAATACTCTTCGTCCACGTCTGCAACGTTGAGACGTCGCATACAAGCACTCGGATACTGTTTGCGGGCACCTCCTTTTCGCCATCGGAGCCCGACGCAGGACCCAGTAGCGAAGAGGGAGAGGGCGGTGACACACCGTCATCATCACCCGCCTTCTGAAACTCGCCGCCCTTCCGACTGGCCATGGCTCGGAGAGCGACGGGTCAGCGATCATCGTTGCTGCTCAGATTTCCATGAAGCGCGCCATGAATGCCATTTCCGCGGGAGAGTTCTTGGCTGCTGCGCGCATGATGTTGATGGCCGAAGACACTAGGGTACTTTTTTAAAATAAATAAATAAAATTCTTCAGCGACGAACCGACGGCGCCTCCGAGTCGTTGCTAGATCAAGACTCGTGGAATTCGTCGACGCCATCCGAGGCATAATCGAACATCAGTCTGCGGGCCCCTTGGTCGAGTCTGCGCTCGTGGCGCTTAGGTACTGGGATCTACGCGCTGTGATGACAAGGAGCCTGCGCTTTTGTCTATACTAGGTGGTGCGATCGACGACGTCCGCGGCTACCACGATGTCGGCGTTGCCGTACTCTGTGTACGAAGTGGTATTGTTGTCTCGCATTCCGCCGGACGTGCGTCGGATGTGGTCGATCAAGCTTTGCCCTCTGGCCACGGATCATCCCCCCATGTTAGGGTCATTGCAAAGAGTGCATCGCTCAAAGGCGAGACACGTACGTCTCGTGATGCCTTCCTCGTCGGTTTACCTGATTGGACTTGTAGCCCTCTCTGACATCGGGGAAGTTACCCTCGAAACACTTTAAAGCTGACCAAGATAGCGGGGCTCTGTGTCGACTACATAGCAAATTCCAATTGTGCCCTAGTAGTTGGACTGTGATATTTATTCCTGGGCCCATAGGGTACGGGTTTTACTAAAGAGCATTAATTGTGGGAATGACATTGTTAAATGTTGTCCTACTAGTACCGTACGTTATTCACAAAGACTGTACGGATGCAAAGCTTTCCCACTTATGGACGGTATAGTGTTTCTCGCAGACTGGAATCTGTTGCTCCTCGACACTTGCTCATTTTGATCATCGCTCTCGGTGTTGACTTCCTCCGTATGGCCAGCCTTCATTTCAAGCGCTCCGTCGCCTTTCCAGCGCCTAAAGTCGGCGCTCACTCCCTTTTCTGTGTCGTCCGTCTAGTTCCCGAAACGGATCCGACTGCTGGCGGGGTTGTTCGAAGCTCGTTAGATTGGGTGGCTGGATCAGACGCAGGCGTCAAGAAATGAGTGGTGATAAAACTCATCGTGATAGCCAGGTTGAGCTGAGATTGGATAACGGTTGAACCGATACGGTCGGTTTTCCCACGCCCTAATGGGTGGGCAAGCCTGCAAGCTTAAGGCCGCACAAGGTAGACTAGTACTACAACCTCTGGCCCCCCCGCCCCCCGATACACCATCAGATTCGCTATCACCACAACTCGAAAAACAAACAAACATTGTACACGACCCATACACATTTCCCCCATGCCTGAAGCTTACCCCCGAAGTCAACGGCGACGACAGCACGCACGCACGCACCCTCACGCACAACGCCGATGTCACCGCACACCCGCACCCTCACACAACGTCGACGACGACACGACACGAGGATGCAATGCGTGGTGGGAGGACGAGGGAGACGGGAGGCGGCGGCAGCGCGACGAGGACGAGGAAGATGGACGGTGACCATGACTCTACGCAGGGCACCGAGGATCCCCCCCCACCCCCCGTTCCTTTTGTCGTCCCCATTCCAGCAGATCTCGACACTGAAACTCTCTCTCA
>JBBPOY010000098.1:0-20589 GCA_038091675.1 Leccinum proliferum | reverse complement strand
TACGCCATGAATTTTCATTCGGGTAGGGATGGAAAGGATTTCCCCGGTTGGATGGTGGAGACCTCGCAACAAGTTCGACAGGGACTGGGTCTACTATCCCAAGTCCTGGAAACAGGTCACCCATACTTTGGTATTCAGGATCATGAATGGGGATTGAACCTTCATCATACAAACGAAATAGACCAAACGAATTCGGTTGACTGACCAAGACGGAATGACGCGGCTTTGACGATTGAGCGATTTTAGTGGCCAAGCAGGATGCAGCTGCTGAAGAGCCTGGGTCACTGGCAAGGTCTAGTGGTACGTCATGGTTTACTTCGGGTGGGGGCCGTGGGGCCACTGTGGTTTGCGGAAGTAACGGTAGAGGAGGCTCTGGGAGCATGTCTTGAAACCGCTTTGGAAGCCGGTTAACTCGCCGCCCCCTGCGAACAGACAGGGGCAATGAATCGTGATCATCCTGAGTTTACATTCATGTCCATTACTGACAAAGAGGAGGGTACATGTACGCACTACGTCTTCTGAGTCCAGATCAACCGTGCGGGCTTCCTTCTGATATCGAGCCTGAGTTCCGGGCGCAGATGAGTCCACTGCCGGTAAGTCTGATTCCGACATTGAAAACATGAGCTGTTATCTGAGCCTGAGACCATGGAACGCACCGCCAATGGCCAGAACCGTAACCTCGGGCTGATTTAAGTCCTGCCTGAGAGCCTCCAGTGGCTCAGATGGATTGCCATCTTGCAAACGGCGCCTTTTTGCCTGATAGACTTCTTTTGCCTGTCTGAGTGCGGTGGCCAACCGTTTCTTGCCCCTCTTGCAATTTTTCTTATGTCTGGTAAACGCCCCAGCATTGTCGAAAACGTGTCCGCAGATGCATGTTTGATTGGAGCTTGGGAACATGAATTTGGTTTTCAGGAAGTGGAGTCTGTGTGACACTGGGTGCTCCGAGTCTGCTAACAATACCGTGTCGTCACAACGACTGTGTCTCAGCGTATAAGGCGCATTGATCTCAGGCTGGACACACGCTCATTTAATCTGCGTTCTGCTGTACTCCGATGCAGTCTGCATCTGCTTACGAATGCGAAAAAAAACTGCTTTATTACATTCAGCTATCATTACATCCTCCTTAAACTCCTTCAAACTTTGAGCCTGTTCTGGATGTGCTCTAGATGAACCTATATGATCTGTCCACGGCTAGTGCGCTGTATTCCTAGTGCGCGTCGTGTGATTCGGAGAGGTGGTAAATGCGTGAGATTGAAGGAGGAGATTTCGTTAGTGTTGTTGCCCGTATTCAAGTTGTCGGTTCCGAGACACGACGAGCGGCCGTCTCGTGTCATTGGTGAGTGCTTTTTCGTCTTGTTGATTTGGTGTTGATGCAAATATGAGGCGGCGTTTTAGCTACGATTCCAACGTGGGAGATGTGATCGAAGCATTACTAATGGACTGTGCGACGAACTGCCGCTGAGTCGGAACTACTAAGCGGTGACCTTGAAGCAAATGACAGGGTTTCTCGGTGGCTGTCACCGGTGCATTCAAGTTTGTGTCGCGGGGACATGTCCAAGTTGTGCATGTTGTTGGCGTCTTTGGTGCGGTATAGTGTCTTGACCAACTTTGTGTCACAGGGGGCTTCAGGAGGCTGAGATGCATTTATAGACTTTATAGTATGTAGTAGACTTGGACTTGGTAGAACTCCGAGTCACTGGCAGTAGACCCCAAAGTGCTATATATAGAGTACGAGGCAAAATTACTATATAAACTGGGTTGCTAGTATCAGATTTTTTTTGGAAGACTTGGTAGACCCCCATGATCCATCATCTTGACTTACTACAAGTTCACAATACTTTTCTTTTGCCTATCCACTCCAAACTTCCGTCATTATACCCAGCCCCAGAACGAAGGAGCTCATTGAAGGGTCAAGCAAGCCTTGCCACCCATCATACCAAGTGAAATATACCTCAATGTAATTGATTTACTTGTACCACCCAGAATACTGGATCTAGCTCCAAACCAGCTGAAGCATAAACTCTTCAGCTGGTTTGGAGCCAGATCCAGTATTCTGGGTAGCACAAGTAGGTCAATTACATTGAGGTATATTTTGCTTGGTATGTTACCAGTGCACCTGGTCCCCTTTATCACTGACATCGTCAACTCGACAACCTCAGGCTCTTTGCCAACATTTGCCTTCCATGCTGCTGCTGGACCACGCATGTATGACTCTGTAGAGCTTTCTGGACCTCCTTCCTGCTACTGCCAGTGAGTGTGAAAATTACTGCATAGTAGCACTCTGTAGTCTCTATAGGAAATGAGTTGCTACTACTACCAGGTTTTTTTTTTTACAGATGTAGCTGCCTTCCTTAGATACAGTACCTAGTGCTGAATTTCACACAGATTATATATATACACTTCAAGTTGAGAGAGACCTGGTATGGCAGCCTGAGAGATGTATACTGTAATAGTGTACTACGTGCACTGCGTCCATGTCTTATTTCAAGATAGTCAAGCCCATCTGGATCCAGATACTCTCAGGCATCTTTGTCACACATCCGAGTCACACACCCCTTTTCGAATCTAAGGCTATTGCACCTTCCTGTTGTGAATGATGAAGTCATCCCTCTCTCATGGCATGTGGCTGTCCCGAATCTGAGGGACATCACCCTCTCCATTTCGACGTCAGCAGGAGTTTATGCGATCGCTCTCGTCAAGCTCTCTTGCCATATATCCGTCTGTTTTCCTGGAGGGCGGTCTTTAGCTGCCTTTAGCGACATTATGAATCAGCACATTCGCCACTGGACATGCGGTCACATGCCTTCTTCAAGTTGGACTGCCTCGACATGAGCTTGGACGTCGACACGTTATTTCATCTCTCCCGCACGCGTTCTTTGATCCGACTTTCGTTTACGCTGGGCTTTGCATCGATCGATCAAATCGAAACGTTCAACGATGTATTCGCGTTTCCTGCGCTGAAGTCCATGGTTTTGAAAATCAGATCGATGGTCTCCGATTTCAAGCTCTTTACCTACTTGCGACTCCCAGCACTTGAAGAGTACCCATGTATTACATTGGCATGTTTCCCTCGAATGACATGGTCAGGTCGTTCGGAATCGCTCTCTGGACGGCCTGCAGTCACGAATTTGTCACAAATATCACTTTGGACGCTACAGCCTTTCGGAATCTTTGGCGTGCAGAGCCTACCACGCTTGTCCTCAATGATGTCAACGATATCCTTCCTTTCGCAGCGTTCAATCTTACCCACATGCGTATCGAGCTCGATTGGATCGTGGACCTGAAGGACGCCGATCTGCTGCGACTAACGTCTAATTGTCCGCGGATCGAGGGTTTGTACATTGACGAAGAGATTGGATGGCGTTTTGCTGGAATTGGGCCGGTGGGCTTACTGAAGGGTTCTTCGACTATGTCCGTCTTTGTGGGACTCATCTCCATCGCTCTCGACACCCGCGGCTACCAAATTCCTTCTCATGATGAGTTCGAACCTGAATCTCTAATCGGGCGTGGACCCGGCGATCCTTTGTAGTCTGGGCGCTCTTTGTTCTTGCATTTCAGTTACTCGGCCACCGAAGAAGAGTCCGTCCCAACTTTGACGGTTTTCTTTACGGAGTATATGCCCTCGGATGCCGTATTTGTGATTTCGAGCTGGTGGAAAGACGGGCAGAGGACGGCGAAAGAAATGAAAACCGAGCGATCCAAACATCTCTGTAGCCATGGAGAGCGTAAATGGATGTGTGCCAATCGGGTTGCTAATTCTTGACTCCGCAAAGTGCCTGACGACTGAATGAGGATATCAGTGTGATGCGATCGCTTTAGCTCGGAGTCTCTGCGGATAGCGCCGAATCGTCGAACTTTGCCAGCCATGCTGTGCGCAATTCCCTACATGCTCAGGCTGGCCACTAACTGGGTTGAAACTTACCGCTTGAGTGGCTCAGTCTGATGGTCGAGAAGGTGGGCAGAACGGGGTAGAATGGGCAGAACGGGGTAGAATGGGCAGAACGGGGTAGAATGGGCAGAACGGGCAGAGAAAATAATGTTCTAAATGTAATAGAAGTCCATTCACTTCCCGGGCCCCGGCCCTGACTCAGGGAGAGTTCAGAATGTTATGCAATTCCCGACTCATTGAGTCATGGCCGCCAAAATAATACTAATACGGTGTTTTGAAATCGCTAAGCTGAAAGAACTCAGACGTAGAGATGGGCAGAACGGGAAGAACGGGAAGAACGGGAAGAAGTTTTGAGTAGAACGGGCAGAACGGGCAGAACGGGCAGAACGGGCAGACTGTCGAACGCTCATAGATCCAAGGCCCTGACCCAGGTCCGTGGAGAGTTCAGAATTGTGTGCGATTCCCAACCCGGCTAAGCTAAAACTTTGAACTCAGACGGTAGAGATGGCAGAAAAAGCAGAATCGGGAAGAACGGGAAGAAATTTCGCGCAGAACGGGCAGAACGGGCAGAACGGGCAGAACGGGCAGACAATCTATTAAACGTAATAGAAGCACGGGCAGGCATGTGTGTCCCAGATCCCCTGGAATTCATAACTGAGAAGTTAGAACTGGCAGTGTGTGTATTTCCGCGCAGTACTATCGGACTCCCAGTGACTGGCATACTAACCAGGCAGTCAACTTGTCACACCTTCAAAGGCCAGCGCTGAGAGTCGTCTGTGTGGATCCAAGTCCGTGGGGTTTCCGGCGCGTTCCGCAATTCTACTCTAACCTGAAGTCAGCGAGGGTTGTTGAATTGTCTGAATTCGGTTGACTATGCTGTGTTTCTCTGCTATATGACAACTAAGGAGTGCACTGAGCCGGACTAATCGTAGTAACCCCAGTTTCCATCATGTCTACACGTAGCTCTGTCGCATCATTCCCTTCCTATTCTCAAGCTAGACCTCTTGTCTCGCCATACACCATTCCTTACGAATCACACAATCCAGAGTCCTCCGCCGCTTCGAACAGAAAACGGGGGTCAATTTCTCCCACTCCTGGAGGGGAAGACGTCGTCCACTTTTCCAAGAGAGAAAAGGAATTCAATTCACCTGTGCGTATTCTGAGCGTTCCCGAGGATCGGTTTAACAGTTGTATTCACTCCTATCATTAGTTTGACCATGAGCATGCCTCAGAAGTGATGGAATACATGAACAGGGAAATGCTTCAGCTTGCTCGAATGAGTCGGGATGCTTGTAACGCAAAAATCCATTACAACCGTCTCCGTGCACAAGAGCTGGAGAAGATGCGATCACTTGTGGAGGATGAGATAGAAGCAAGTCAGGCATGCCTCACGCAGGTGGAGCGTCAGATTGGCCAGATCCGCAAACGGTTGTATGCCAGCGGGGGTATAGCAAGCATCGATATCAACCAGCGTCAGCAATATTGGTCCCATCTCTTTCGTAGCCCCTCTTCCTCTTCCACTGGCTCGGATTCTGATGAGTCCGAAGTCGAGTCCAGTTGCCATGGTTCTGAATGTAGTTTCAGCTATCGCAATAGCATTTTTCCTCCTTCAAGTTCGTCGTAATTGGCTGAATCAGTGTACGACTCGGAATCCAATCATGTTGTACTACTTTTTCCCCCTAAAATTCTACTTATTGGTGTCAGCTGGCTCGTGTTTCTCAGAATTCTTTATTCGAACGTATACCTATAGCTTGAGGCGTTTGATACGATAACGAGGGTGATTTGGATATTGTACAATATTGTCTGACAGCAGACCTCCGAGTCAGTCACGGTCCACGGTGTCTAGTTTGAGTATAGCTGCTTACACCCCGTAAGCGTCGCTGTTCCCACCCGCACAGCTCGCTTCACCCGACAGTTCGAGCTGCGGGCATCGTCATGGGCCGGAAAACCGAAGGTTTTCGCCCATATGTCGTATCCCGGGCCATAGTAACGCATGATCAATATACTATCTATAGTCGTACATTATTTCCTCTCACCTAGCAAACTAAGCTCGATACGCATAGTAGATGATTATCGCACGTAAACTGAACTACCAGTAAGTATTTCCGCTGACAATTCTAACTCTATATTGAGTCTTATTGACGAGGACTCGGACTCTGACTGGACGATACTGCAGTGAATATAATACGCCGGTTAAGTATAAATGGAGAATCTTATCAGCTGAGTCTCCTATACTACTCTAGACACTTCACGGCATGCGGGGTGCAGCTACTTGGTAGCGATTACTCACATTGACAAAGTTGACCAATCGATCACCGCCAAACTGGTCATTAAATTATAATAGAGTCCGAGTCAGACTAGTACTTTCGGATCGGCGGCGGCGGGTTTTCAAATTCTTGAAAGACATGTTCACGGCAGCCATTCGGTCGTACTGCTGATCTGGCAATATCTGCAGCCTCTGCCGGAACTGCTGGTCGGCCAGTGAGTCATTCGGATAGTACCGTGACCTGATGCGTTCTGATCATTTACACTCTTCAGATCGAAAGTTCCATGATATGATCGAGGCTTCCAAGGGGTGGTCTATGACCGGTGACTCGGGTCAGCGCCATTCAGTAACTCGGATAGAACCGTGACCTGATGGCGGGCTTCCCCCAGTTTTACATCGACCATGACGTTTCTTGGAGACAACTTTATGGCACGTTGGTCATTTCGCCAGCACATAGTGCGTTCTATTATATCACTTACGCTTTTCAGATCAAAATTTCCATGGTGATCGAGGCTCCCAGGGGGCGGTCTATGGCCGGTGACTCGGGTCAGCGCGATTCAGCACGAGCAATTTTCGTTTCACGGTGCGCACTCCTCACAGCCTGCATGCCTTTTTCCATCAATTATAAATTCCAGGGTTTCATGACCATCTTATCCTCTCAGCTCACTCGAACATGTCAGATTCGAATCTTAGTCACACTTACTCTGACAACGACTACAGGCTCGGACAGGTAAATGCTCGTATACTAGCTGTAGAACCAAATCTCTGACGATATTCTGGGCCAGCCCGAGTCTGGCAACCAGCACCACAATATGTTTATCGTCCCGGTTACAGGTTCTACCGCCACCAACACCACGACCACGTCCGGTAACCCATTCCTGGGGTTTTATAACTATACCGCTTCCAATGCGCAAGGCAAGTTTTGTGAACTCTGTTTCAACTGACTCGGAGCCTGATCGCACACTCAGGCTCACCACTAGCCCCCAACGCCAGCAGCCATTCATTCACATCGGCGACGGTTCCAAGCACTCGAGCTGGAGGCGATAAGACTCAACAGCAACGAAAGGGAGACCTTCCAGAACAGGACAAAATTAACTTCGACCGCGCTTTCGAACATCTCGTGAACGAGATCATCCACAGGCTTGGATGGGGTAACGAAGCTATCAATACGGCGGGACCTGAGTGCCTCAGTCAAGCATCTGCCGAAAACGCAGAACGCGTAGGTTTGTCATCGTTTCTTCATTCTAGCAGGAATCAGTATTCACTGGAAACTGAACTATCTGAATTTTAGAGACACCCTGGAGCGATGACATACGGAGATTGGTAAGTAAAATACGATCCGCATCACATGCGCTGCAGCGCGGCTGACTCGGAACTCTGTACACAGCTCGTGGAGCAGAAACAGACCTTTCGAAGCAAGATGGTCGCAATTGCGATGCCATACGCTGACAAGTATCCGTTGTTTGGAAGCGTCCAATCGCATGCCAGTGGTCCTCGACCTGTGCGGACCCCTGAAGAGATCGCTGCAGCCAAGATCTTGTGCGAGAAAATGCTCGACGAGCGAAACTGGGACGCCTATTTTCTACACAACCTCGACGGAACTAGCGCAGAGGTATGTAAGTTTGGATTAATCGTTTGACCCCTTTTATCTTTTTTTTTTGAAAGGGGAGCACCATGTTCGCGAACCCGATCTTCCACGAGTTCCACGTTGATTTTTGGTACAAACACGCAATGTCGCCGCTTCCACACCTCGATTTAGATAAACCGTTGTGGGCGACGACCCCACTTCGGCTGCTTGCAACTTCTGCCACGGCAGTGAGTATTATATCTGTCTACCTCCGAGTCATCGACCACAGGCATCTGGCTCATAGTACCAACAGCTGGCTTGTGCGCTTCGTCGTGTAGCGCAGGGCGTGGAACCAGGGTCAAACCTATCGAGAACGGCCGAGTTGAAATACAGTGTAAAGCGTTACACGGTTATGGAAACCAAAATCATCGCCGGCCTGAAAGGAGTGCTAGAACTAGCACCTCAGGCTGGCACTCAGGCTGACGAGCTCCGAAATGGACTAAAGCTAATGTTGTTCAAGCTTCATCAACGAGGGATGTGAGTGCCGATTTGTCCGTCTGTATTACCCTAACAGTTTACTTACACCTGTAACAGGGAACAAATGCCAAAAAAAGCGGGGATGTGCGACTTTTTCATCCCGTCTTACGGGCAGCTATCGTCCTTAGTACGACGGGGTCCGAGTCACTCTCAGGCTGACAAGTTTTTCCACATGGAGGCTCAGAACGGCGGCGCCAGCTCGAGTTTCCAAGGTCACGCGTTCCAAGTCACACAAGACGACTCGGAGATGGGATACGAATTCTAGCCGTTAGTCACTATGGGAAGTAAAGTCACTGTTTTGAAAGGTGTCTGAATTATGTAACAATAGTGTCTTGATCAATGGAAAACAGTGGCTACGAGTGACGAATCTTGCCGGCCATCAGTAATTTACGATGCTAAATCTAGCTTATCTCGGCTAAATTTGGCTTATTTCCTGAGGCTGTGCCGTACAGCAAGATTCAACGAGATCACGCGTCACTCAAACATTCTCAGGCTTTTGGCACTACCCCATGCGACCCCGCAAGAGCTCCAGAAGGACATCGAGCGCGTTCGTGATCTCTTCCCGCACTGGTTCTCACCACTCACTCCCGCTTCCCCGACTCCTGGTCTCTCTGCTGGGAACCATTCACGTCCAGGCACGATACATGTCGTGTTTACGCCAGCGCTCTCTTTGCATCGTCGTCGCCTGCCGACTGGAACGAGGACGAAGAAGAGCACGAGGACGTTGAGTGGGAAGATGGCACACCGTGAACTTGCCGAGGAGATGTCCATTTCGGATTTGCGTAACCAAGCACAAGCGACGATTGAAGGAAACTTGGCCAATCCGCCTAGGTTGCACGCCAGTACTACTGTGTCTAACCTATATCGTACGCATTCTTCCGGTCCCACTTCGTTGTTGGCTACGCCAAGTGATGAAGACGATGAAGATTATTTTGAAATTTACCACGTCCCTGTCCCCACCGCACGCCATGTTCCCCCCTTGCACCAGATTCTTGCTTCCCCGTCTTTCCCGTCCCCGGTGTCTTCATCCCAAAGATACATCCAACGAGGTCTTTCACGCGATTGGTCGCTCCTTCCTCTCAGTTGTAAGTATCGTGTCGCATTTTCTATTGCTTACGATGCACCACACGCACTGTCGCTCATGTTAACATCCTAGTACGGGACATTCGCCGTGATGACCAAGGATCTGTACGACACTCGATCATCCAGTGAAAGGGACCCCAGACAACTCTGGATAGTACCTTTTGGAGATATGTTTTCGTTGTCGAAGAGAAATGCAGAGAACCGTTCGGAAAATGATCTAATGGGGGAAAAATTGTGAGTGAATCCAGAAACCTTCCAGCGCATATATAGACGATTTCAACTGACGCCATGAAGATGCATCATACTAGTAGATCCTGGAACAAATCTCCAAGGCATACTTCTTCGTACGCAGGAATTATATGTTTATCGTATACAGTCATCATATATCTGCCTGACCGAAGGGCAAGTCTACTTTGACACGCGCATCCTCAAACTCATGAGATTTTCAGTTTAATTGACGCCCGAAGTCAAAACCTACCATTCTCTCGACCTCTTTTCTCGGCAAGCATTCCCGACGTCCTGAAGCGGGCCTATTGTCATCGGTGGGTCAGTCACCGTATCATGAATTGGAGACTGATCATCCTTTGTAGAACATAACATCTTGCTGATGTTGCAATGTTTGCATCGTCTGCAAGTCAGGCTTCTCTAACAGGGCATGACCTTCAGAACTGATGGTCGTCAGGTACATGCGTGAGGCAGGCAGTATTACGAATTCGCACCCCGCATCCTGAACGACCTCGGAGCAGGGGCATGAAAGTGGTGGCCTTCAGAGCGCCGCTTTCTTCTTCATTGGCACTGAGATCGTTGCTGTAAGTTGGATCGCTCAATTCCCGTCCCGTCTATCTATCCACTTTCCCAGATCGCAGCTGCAGAGACTAAGAACCCTCGTCGTAATCCTTTCAGGGCAATTCGCCGTGTATATGTCCGTATTCTCTTGTTTTGTATTCTTGGCACTTTCGTGATCGATCTACTCGTCCCTTCCAACAACCTGCAACTGTTGCTTGCAAGCGGCACCGCGGCTTCGCTATTCGCTATAGCAATACAGAGTGCTGGAATTAAATATCTCCTTGAGTCGGTATGTAATAACACCACCTGAATCACCGCAGGTAGTCATTGAGCGACAGATCATCAATGTCTGTCTATTGACTTCTGCATGGTCAGCCGCATCCAGTGATCTCCACACGTCCTCGCGTGCTCTCTGTGAGGTTTGGTCTATTCCTTGATTAGAGTGCCTGACTCGATTGTCAGATGGTTTGGCCATCGTCGGTAGCGCACCGAAAATATTTGCAAGGTGGTCTCCCCTATGCCTCGGTTATCTTCTGCCCTCTGTTTACTCTACTGGCTTGCATGGCTGTATCCAGCGGTGCCGTGGCTTTCCAACATGATATCTTCCGCCGCCTCATGACGCGGTTCGGCATCTGCGTGACCTATATCCGTTTCCATGGCAGCATGAAAGCGCAAGGCCCATCAATCGTAGGACCCTTACATACTATCCGCACTTCCAACCATTTACCGCGTGGTATGGGGCCATTTAGACCTTTATTCATATCTGTTTGGTCCTTGCGTTTGTCACGACGAACGCAGCCGAACTGCTTGGTCTGGGCCACCGTCTTGGATGCAGATACATCAAGGTATACGTGTAAATTCCGAAGAATATATTCAAGTCACTGACGACCTTGCGCAGGTTACGATGCAGACAAGTCGTGACCAGTCATTGTAATTCAAGACCGAGTTGTAAGAAGAGCAAGCCTGGTCAAAACAGGATGTGAGCAGTGTCCGACGAGCAAAGACGTTTGGCTCGAAGCGGCGCGGTTGCACGTACGTATTGATGATGAAGCAAAAATATTTGGCGCTAATCCTCGCTCCAGAATCATGACGATGCCGAAGTCTCCAATGTCGATGACAGGACCCAGCATGAAATATATGCGCATCCATTCTTACGCTCTGTGATGGCTGGCGCTTCGTCGGTCATGTGTAGCTATGGTCAGTGGCATTCGCCTCAATGTATGTCATTCCCTAACTTCGCACCAAGACCTCGTCAACTACACTCATGCCTGTAACAACAACAAGACTTTGAACGACATTCTCAAGATGGATTCCAGGGCTGTGAGAATATTCTTACATCAAGTTTCGAGCCGTGTGCTGAGACGATCTTCAAAGTCGTCCAATCGGATTGGTTTGCAACTACGGAGACTCTATCGGCTGTTGCGGGCCTTGACGTCAGTGCAACTCAGCTATAATCCTAGTTCATTTGCTTATGTCCATTTTATTAGATGACCACAGCTACTTTGGTGAAAATTTGACGGCGTTCGTACAAAACAACACCATCTCTCAGGCTATGGCCCATCTTGACGACATGGCCACGCGCATCGTCGCCGTATGCGCCAGGACGAAGGCTATCCCGAGTTAACTATCAACTCTTGGAACTTTTATGGCCCTATCAACACGAAAGTCAATGTGGGATTGGGGGTATTTAGACGTAGGGTCCGCCGACACTATTGAAAAGTATCCCTTTGGGCAATCCCCGACTCCCACGAAGTGGAGGGAGGGTTTTGTCAGCTGCAAACGCGTCCGTAGGAATTTTTTACCGTATCAGTCAATGAATATTATTAAGTAAATTGTGCGTATCTCACTCTTTATGATGCCATTTGCCGCCAATCTGCAACGACGTGTGCTCAGTCCGACAGCCTCCTCCTCCTCCTCGTCTGAGAGAATCAGGATCATTAAAAGCTGGGTTACTTGTCAGCGAGTCACTGCGGCTGAGACCGCGGCCCCTCATGAAGGCCTGAGGCTTGGCCTGGGCTCATCCTGGGCGAAAAGCAAGCCGTGGGAATTCTGTGTCTTCTGAACCCTGCCACAACTTCGCGATCACAACGAGGAATCCTGTTTTTGTTATCGTGTATGTGAAATCGAAACCGCCACAGAACCAAAGGGACCAAGTTGGTTCACCTCGTCAAGCACTGGACCCTTTTTACCCTATACCCTCTCCTCACGCAGTGACGCAATTCACTTGTCCCTTGAAGGAATCCGGCACTTGGCCAACGGCCATTTGCCTCCTAGGTCATTTATACTCATGTGACAAGAAGCCAGGGCACGAAGCACACACACGACCGTAGTGCGCGGTGTACTGCCCCGCAGTGCGGTGGCTACTCTATTCGAGGAACCCTAACTTGAAGTCAGTCTTGTTGGTAGCCTTAGTCTAGTATGTAGGCTAATAATCGTTCTTATCAGCCAGCCTTTCTGACTCTCCACTGGCGTCATTCTCTCGCCCCATCTGTCTTATCCAATCAGCCTTTCTCTTTGCCCTTCAAGCCCAATGCTTGCCGGTTAAGACGTCTATATTTACAAATGCGACTGAAGGGTAAGTCTCAGTTGTCAAGAAAAAGACGAGTGAGCTCGCATTTACCATGAATCAGCAACGTCCCAGCCTCGTGCAATCCAGAGCGATGTAATATACGATGAAGAACAAGGAAATTCCACCGAGACGTGGCCCCAGGGCAAGTAGATGGTTATTTCATGCACATTATCATGATTGTTGACTCATTCAAAACTGAAGATTCGTCGGGAATTATATGCAGTATCGATTCGGACCAGATATCGTCCTTGGCATTTCTTGCTGATGGAAGACTCGTAACGAGCTCTTCTCGAAACAATAACCACGAAATTCTCATCTGGGACGCGGAGAATGACCGACTTACGAAGATGGAGTCGCTAATCGAACATGACAATGGTGCTGCGATAACCTCTGTAGCTGCTTCCAAGGACGGAAGATACATTATCAGCGGGGATAAATATGGAAATATGATATTTTGGCAGGTCACGAAGATATCAATCCAGAAGGTTGAGGAGTTGCAAGCCTCGACGAAGAAATGGAAAATCACGGCGCTAGATGTATACTCGGACTCATTGCGCGTTGCGAGCGGATCGGAAGACGGGCATGTAGTCGTCTGGTGCATGCAGAAGAGAAAGTCGAAACTCCTCAGTCCCCCAAAAAACGAAAACTCATCTCCGGTTTGGTCGGTCAAGTTTTCACCAATGGGTGATCACATCGCATCTGCTCACCATCTAGTTCGCTCGGATGACCGCTCGATTCGCATCTGGCACAGTCGCAGCGGGGCTCAACTATGGTCCGTACCGGTCGATGAAATGTACTCGCTCGCTTGGTCTGCTGATAGTCGACGGCTGTTTGCTGGGGCATTATATGGTTCTATCAGGTGCTTCGATGTTGTAACCCAATCTCATCTCGCAGAATGGCAAGCACCTTCCACAGGCCCCGTGACCACTCTTTGCATTACACTGAATGATCGAGTACTCGTTTCTGCATCGTCAGGACGTAATACTAGTGGTGGCATTGATGTGTGGGACATGTCAGACCTTGCTTCCCCTACACGCCTACGCTCTTGTGATAGGGTGAATTTAGCCAGCGTTTCGCCAGATAATGTTCGTCTTGCCACCGTGGATGGAGAGCAGGGCAAGGTTGGTATCTGGACTCTGTCGTCCGTCATCGATGAGCTCCCCGCATGCTGCGTAAGTTTACAAAATATCGATCAATGCAATATTCTGATTCTTCGTCTCAGCATCTCTCTCTGCTGACAAAACAACGGGAGCCTGTAGGTCACGTATTTTTGGTCAGGTCTCGGCTTTACTCACCCATAGCGTCACTCCTCGCGTACAGTTTACGTATGTCAGTAACGCAGTGCATGAAGCGTGGAAAAGTGGAAATCTAGAACTGGCCGAGAAATTTTTATCAAAGGACGTCGAAGAGCATGTTTCTCAACGACGTTTTATTCGGCATCAACACGCTAACCTTGCTCTTGTTCGCGCCCGGCGGAAAGACTGGGATGGAGCGCTAAGGGATGCTGAAGCGGCAATGGTAATCTACTATTCTTGGGAGTGCGGGTGTAGTTACTGACTCAGACGTACCTACAGTCAGGCGATGGTCCAATACCGTTGATCGCATACGTCGCGAAGGGTCTTGCCACTTACCGTGGGCAGCGAGAAATGAAGGGTGTGGCGTTGAATGTATTCGAATCTGCACTTCGTCACTGTGACGACAACGGTGTCAAGGACTTCGTTCAATCCATCAAGGTGAGTTGCACCATCCGGAATATTATGTAGTTATTGAACACTACGTGCCTAGTATATCGCCATTCCTGAAGACCCTCCCATCGACTTGCCTAATCTTGAATTATTTCGACTGGTTAAGGTACGTCTAGTGACGCAACTCGAGATAGATATCGGCGCATTCTCAAACGGCCGGGCGTGGTTCGTGGCAATGCTACCGTTTTGTCTGCTGTGTAGCAAATGAAATTCGCACGGGCCGAGGTCGATAAAAGGTGGAGATGGCGGAAATGCTGACACCCTCAAATCCTCCCTTGACACCCTCAGATACGATCGCAGTGACCCTCTGAGGAAATTCCCCATCGATCTCAAGAAATACAAAAAGTAGCCCTTTCCCTTGTTTGTCCGACATCTCTTGACCACGACCGATTTCTAGATTGACGCTCGACCCCGCAAAACCCGTCCTCTCTTCACTCGAAAAGTCCATCCTCCAGGAAAACATCCAGCTCTGTCGTGATGCCATCGTCTATTTTACCGCCACAGGTGCCGCGCGTGGTGTGAGCGGACACACAGGTCGGCAATCTCTCCTATCTTGATCTCCGCCTGCTCAACCCATCGCACAGGTGGTGCCTTTGACACCGTCCCCGAAGTTTGCATTGCGCTCGCCTTGTTCGAGCACTCGAACAAATATCTTCCGATCCTCTTCGACGAGGCCGGTACGCATACACGCCCCGTGTACCCCTATACTGTCTGATTACCTTGATTGACAGGCCACCGTGTCGCGACTCAATATCTCCTCTCCGCTCTCGAGGGCTCCATCCCTCCGGAAAAACTTTTGCACTACCGTGCAGCCTACTCCCACCTCCCTGGCCACCCCGAACTTGACTTCACACCCGGTGTCAAGTTCTCTTCTGGCCGTCTCGGGCACATGTGGCCACACGTGAACGGTGTCGCACTCGCGAACAGACAAGGTTGTCTTTTGTCTCGGATCCGATGGTTCACAACAGGAGGGTAACGATGCAGAAGCTGCTCGTCTCGCCGTTGCTCAGAACTTGAACATCAAGCTCTTGATCGACGACAATGACGTCACCATTTCTGGCCATCCATCCCAATATCTCAAGGGATACGACGTGCAAAAGACCCTCGAAGGCCATGGTCTCAAGGTTCACACCGTCCAGGGTGAGGATCTCGATGCTCTCTGGGGTGCGATCGCATCCGTCGTCACCCACGATGGCCCCGCTGCCGGTACGTATTGATCTCGATCATTTCTCCCAGAATATCACTTCACATTCCCACAGTTATCGCTAAGCGCCTGATGGCTCCTGGTATCACGGACATCCAGGGAACCACACATGGACACGATGTTATTCCGGTCAAGGCTGCGACCAAATACCTCACCTTACGTGGACACCCCGACTCCGTCGTTTCGGGAATCTTGGGCAGCATCAAACCTTCTTCGGTCGCTTACTCCTTCATTGGATGCACTAAGGAGACGGGTGCTAACCGTACTGTTTTCGGCGAGGCGGTCAACTTGGTGCTCGATAAGCTTTCGAAAGAGGAAGCCGCTAAAAAGGTCATGGTCATTGACAGTGAGCGATGTCTGTGTCACTATGGATCTACGAGCTTAACTGTATGCCAGGTGACTTGGAGGGATCGACCGGTCTCAAGGTGATCCACCAGAAACATCCAGAAGTGTTCATCCCATCTGGTATCATGGAGCGCGGTAACTTTGCTGCTGCCGCAGGCTTCGGGTTCGATCCCGAAAAGTTCGGCGTTTTCTCCACCTTCTCTGCATTCCTCGAGATGATCATCTCCGAGATCACCATGGCACGGTTGAACAACTGCAATGTCCTCTCCCACTTCTCCCACTCTGGAGGTAACTATATGCGGTCTTGCGAAGAGTAACTTTCTTCATCTGACATGTCTTGCTCGTTTAGTTGATGAAATGGCTGACAACACTTGCCACTTTGGTGTCAACTCGTTCTTCGCCGACAACGGTCTCTCGGATGTTCAATCTTGGCTGTACTTCCCAGCTGACCCATTGCAAATGATCGCTGTCGTGCAACGGGTATTCTTTGAACGGGGCATCCGCTTCATCTTCTCTACGCGTTCAAAGGTTCCTTACATCATCAAGGAGGACGGAACCAAGTACTTCGATGGTGACTACAAGTTCGAGCCTGGAAAGGACGAGACGATCGTAGAAGGTACTGACGGGTACGTCGTGTCATTCGGGGAGATGTTGTACCGTTCCTGGGATGCCGTGCTGCGATGCCGTCGGCAAGGCTTGAACGTCGGCTTGATCAACAAGCCTACGCTCAACATCGTTGACGAACAGGTGAGAAGAGTCGTTCATCATGCAACGACGGGTATACGAATGCTTTCTCTGCTAGACCATCAAGAAGATCGGCGCGAGTCCCTTCGTCTTAGTCGTCGAGTCGCTCAACCAGAAGACTGGTGTACGTATTGTTTCTTTGTCGACCATTCATCCGTGTTCATCTCCATCCTCGTCCCTCAGCTTGGCTCCAAGTTCGGCACGTGGTTGCTTGAGCGCCGCCTTACTCCCCGCTACGCCTACATGGGCACCATCAAGGAGGGCTGCGGTGGTCTCACCGAGCAGATTCCCTACCAAGGACTCAGCCCCGATTGTAAGCGTTTCCTTGAACATCAACCCCTCCCGTTGTTGATTCACGTTTGCCTGCAGCGATCGTCGCCAAGATCAAGCAGTTGGTGCAGTAGACGTTTACCACGGATGGAAAATAATAGAATGAGGCGATGGAGGCGAGAATCGAAATTAGTGTACGACCATGCCACCAGTTGCCATTTAAAATGGAAGTCGTTATGCTTACTAGCTGTATCGACATGTTGCGCATACTAAGGGCGGAGCGTTCTACGTTGACTGCCTCACGATATCTACGTGCGGAACTTGTATCTGGATGATGAGAGCCTCATCATGATTCATCAAGGTTCGTTCCATGGCTAAGTTCGTTCGGGAAATGATTGGTCTCGTGCTAAGCGCTAAGAAACGGCCACATATGTTCAGAAGACCAAGTGAGACCACTAACCACCGTCATTGCGCTTTGCCGGCTCGCTGAGCAGCCTGCGTTCTCGATTGGTAGGGGATGTCCGAGCATATCGCATAATGTGTGTTCAGGTACATGCGATTCCATTATGACGTGCCATTGCGCTGATCGTGGCCGACAACTTCGAATCGAAGCTTCTAAATATTGTGAGGCCCGGTAAATTTTTTCGTCGATTCGTCGAAGACCTGTTCAATGTCCGCCATCCATTAAATTTGTGCGAGCGCCTTTCCCTTTTGATAAGTACCGACAATGATCGCTAGTAGGTAAGTACATCTTGAGCCCAGTTACACGGAACTTGACATTGAATCATATCATGACTTCTCATCATTTCACCCACTTCCTTCATATTTTCTACTCCCAGCAGATCCACCCAGAGTCTCCCCATACAACAGCAGTTCTCTTCTGATACTATCACAACCGAGTTAGGGGACTTGCGGAAGTTTTCGTTGAATTCTGTATGTAACTTTCTCCTGTGCCACACTGAGATGTCTAATGACATAATGTTCCAAAAAATTGTGACAGCTCATGGCATTCCTCGCGTGAGCGTCCCCCAAGGCTTGAAGGCTTGAAGGCCTTGTTCTTCGTACTACATGTCACATTGACAAATTGATCCCCTCTCAGCATCCTTGCCGCACCCAAAGCGTCACAACCAGCAGTGCTCACGCTCCTGCTCTATACAAGTGGCCAGCATTACTAACCACCATGAATGTAGGCCCGAGAGCGTTTCCTTCGCGCAGATCACTACATAAATAAAAAAGATTTCGAGAAAGTACTGGAACTGTTGGATGAAATTCCTGATCTAGGTCCACTTCTTCACGTTCCCGAAGTGAGAACCATTTCACTGGTAAGTCACTTGAAGTAGTGTTTTCCTGCGATGACACGCGTTGCAAGATATTCGATTGGGACATCCGTGGTCTGATTTCTGATATTCACGAACTACGATGCCAAGCTATGTTCAAGTCGGGTTGCCTTCCAAAGGTACTCAACTACATTTCCGCGGAAGACAAAGGTCTCAACGAGGATCTGGGAGCTGTAACTGCAAAACTTGGCGTGCTCAGTGGTGAGGGATAGTCTACGTGCAAATGAACTACACCCCATCTGACATCTACCATTCTATCAGAGGAGTTCGGCGATGAAGCAAGCCGTCGTGCTAGGCATGATGAGGCAGTTGCGTGGTACACTGAAGCTTTGTTTCTCACTTGGTGTCCCTCGGGTCAGTCCCGCCAAACTCATTTCTGCATATTGTGATGAAACTTGTTCAATAGATATCGTGAACGGACGTGTGGCGGAGGTCCCTGGGGAAGATAAGACCGTTTTAGAGTGCCTGGTCTCACTGCGGCGGAGCCCTGAGTGCATCGCTCGTCTCCTTGCTAACCGAAGCGAGGTAAGAGGAAGAATGGGAAGATGGGAAGATGCCTTGATAGACGCAGAATGGGTAATATGTCTGACGCATGTTTGTCGAGATGTTTCTCAAAAACAACTTTTCCAGGCCACCCATGCAGACCCACTGCATTTCCCAGGATATCATAAGAAATACATAGCGCTGCATGCGATGCATCTTTACGAGAAAGCCTACGCCGTGTTGAGGGATCTGTCTTCTAAGATTAAGGAGCCACAAAGTGACGGTAAATATCCACCATACTAGTCTTGCGGCCTGATAATGATTGGATTCCGTAGAGCTGAATAAGAGCTACCTCGGGACGTTGACGAAAATCAGAACAACGATGGAAGACGTTTTGAAGAATTCTCCGTTTATCCTAATCGACGTCAAGGATGGTCGTCTTTATGACCAGGAGATGCAGAGGCGTAGATTCGAGGAGGACCCCATCTTTTATGAGCTAGTCTCGTCCCAGTTCATGACACCAATAACGGGCAAGATCGAAGAAGTTGTGAAGAAGTATTTCCTCTACGTCATGTTGTCTCATACATGGGAAGACAACGAACCATTGTACGACGACGTCTCTAAAGTCTCGGTTTATGACACTCAATACGAGAAGTTACGCAAGTTCTGCGAGACGGTCCGGGATCGCTATCAGGATTATCGATGGTCATGGGACGATACATGCTGCATCAACAAAACTGATAAAGACAAGTACCAGAAGTCAATCAGTTCTATGTACGACTGTTACAGCAATTCGGCACTCACCCTTGTCCTCCTTGCCCGCCCATCTGGTGATTCTTCCTTTCTCGAGCATAATCGATGGATGTTTCGCGCCTAGACATTGCAGGAACTTCTCGCCCCCCAGATTATTCGATTCTATCACCGAACATGGGAGCTGTACCACGGTGATGAGCACGATAACTATTACGTCAGCGTCTCATATTACTCGAAGTCTCGGAGTCGACACCGAGCCAATTTCACCTACGGGCCAACCGCTGGTTTCGATGGAAAAAGTTAGTGCACATCACGCTCTGTGATTATAACAGATGCAGCCTCGTTTCTCAGGTCAGGGCGTTTGTCAAACTGGGCACGTTCCATCGCCTCTCTCAGGTTTTATTCGAAGAAGGGATGCTCCCAACGACCGACGAGCAACTATTTCCCTGGTCTGTCGCTATATTTTGCTACGCCCATACCCACCTGACCCCATGCCCTGCAGGAAGGAACGTCACGCTATGCGAAGTCCTGACCGCTTCCCAGATCCCAGAATTCGGACATCCCTCGCACGGTATGCTTTTCGTGCGATTTACGCAGATGCCGCTGGCAACAAGGGCCGTTTTTCCCCAAAAGAACTCGGCACCGCGATATCCTCGGTGAACCGGCACATTCGATTTGACTGCCCCCCGCTTGTTGGAGGATACCCGGGACGGCCGAGATCGTGAACCAACGGAACATGAAAAAGAAGAGAAGGCACTTGAGGAGTTGCTTTTTGTGCCTGGCGATTATCTTTGTGTGTTGATCCTCCTTCCAATACAAGGCGACGTGATTGCCAAACAGTTTCAGCCCAATGGCTGGCGCGCTGGCCCACCTGCTCACGTGAGCGATGGCGGAGGGCGGGGGAAGGCCATTGGTGACTCGAACCCACCACCTCCGGTGGCGGACGGGGTCGTGGCAGAAGATCTGGGGATTTCGCAGGGAGGGATGCGCGATTTCGAACGTACGCGTGAG
>JBBPOY010000097.1:0-20650 GCA_038091675.1 Leccinum proliferum | reverse complement strand
TCGAAGTTCTAGCGGTAAAGCGGCACTCTGGTTAGCCAAACGACTACTGTGTCGGATCAAAGTCACGGCTTTTTTTAACACAGGTGAGAGGTAACAATACTACATGAATCATAATGTGACAACGTTTCATCAGCAAATTAGCCATCTTCTGGCCAGCATTGGCCAGAACTGGCCAGGCATCCAATAATTCCAGGAAGGTACCCCTCTAGCCAGAACTGTCCAGAGAACTGTCCAGGGGTTCCAGAGTACCCACTAGGTCCAGACTACCAGGTGGCCATCCTGGTTCAACATCACAAGCTGGGGATCTGGAAAGACCGGACATCTGGAACTGAGTAGCAAAATAGAACATTGACTTCCAGCAGTTTTGCTCACGGTAGAAAAAATACGACAGTAAGTCAGCTCTGTTACTATGCACCTATACATGATATACTAGTTACATAATTGACGTGATCTAATTAGGACATGCAACATTATCAATCTAATCAAGATGCGCAGTGAAATTGCGTTGCCCGGTTGTTGTCGACACACCAGTTGCAACTGTAGGATTCTTTGTACTGAACACCTTAATTTAATACATGATAACGAAACGTCAACCATAAACACTTACCATCCTTGCGTAGCTATCTGTTTCATGATCCTCTTCAGTGCCCGGAGCCGATGAGGGACTTTTTCGATGTTGCTAATGATATCGAGAAACTGTTCATTAACCTTAGAGTATTCTTCGTGACGAAACTTCGTAGCAACGTGAGTACCGGACGTGTATTCATCCAAAGCAGCAGTCAGCTAGTAATCATGATCAGGATCAGTACCAGTTGTTCCGACAAAGCATACACCTAACTGCAGTTGCGGCAAAGGCCAATGCACCGGCGGTAAGGCGTTTGCTGAATGTGTCCGGAAACGAGACGGCAAGCGACGATTTGCCAACGTAATAGCCTGCAACACAGAGATCCTGCAATGCGATGCTCGAAAAGTTATCAAATTTCCCCTGCACGACCTCATCAAATTATATCTCACTTTAAATAAAATCACCTACCTGTTCGTCACCGACGCCGTGAATGTATTCGCTTTCCGTCGTCAGATCGCGGTATAATCCTCGGACGTGATCCACTAACTGCTGAGAACCATCGAGGTCACGAGGTTCCCAGTCCCAGCGTTTTGCGACGACTTGTCGGGCAATCTTCTTGAAGTCTGATCGATAGGTGCCCAGATCATCGAAAAGCTAAATGAGTCCAAACGTTAGAGAAACGACGCGCAAATATTAAAAACATACGAGATCACTCATTTGAGATTGATAATTCCTCCGAATCGATTCATCGGGTTGTGCACCGTCCTCCTCAAGCTCAGCCTTGGCCTGGGTGATAAACTCAATTGCTCCCTTGCTAAGATATGCCTGTCGTTCTGGGAATGCATTTTTAGCGATGGTATCAAAGCGAGAGAGTAATTTTGCACGACTGAGTATGGCTCTCCAGGTTGCATCATAGAACTTGAGGGTCGTGGGGTCGTTCTTACCACCGGCGCGAGAACTGGGGACGACGGAGTTGTGACCCTCGACAGCATCAGCACTGAGAGTAGCGACGGATGGTCCCGTGCTACTGTGACTCTTGGATTTATTTCCTAGGGAGGCGAGGTATGCAGGATCGGGAGCGCGCGGCGCACCATTACGAAGATGATGGTCGATTAAGACATCGTGCTGGGCCTCCGAGTCCGAGTCGTCGTGAATTTCTGGCACTCGCCGAGAACGGCTAGCAACGACGCCTCCACCACGACCACGGGACGCGATTGTCGAGGGTTTCTTGGCAACTTTTCGTTGCACAGGGGTCGGAGAAGTGGCAGGGCGTTTGAACGAAGTCGGCTTTGATGGCGCTTGATTGGATGCTACTTCAAGACGATGGACTAAGGATAGAAAAGTACTTACTATTTGTGTCGGAATGACCAGAGTGGCTACTACGGGCTTGAACATCAGTGTTATTGCCACGTTGTTTGGCTGCGGGTGCCGTCGGCTTGGAGCGATGTGCGATAACATGGGAGTCTTACCAGAAGAACCTTGAACGGTAGTGCGCGCATTCGTAAGGAGTGACGAGCCGCGGGTACGATAATCGTCTTTGGATGATTGGGCTTGAGCATTAGCCTTGTTTCCTCCTGCATTGCCTGCCGATAGAGTCAGTTTTCGGGAATATATAATGGTAGTCTCACCGGAAGCAGCGCCAAAGCGTGCCGTTTCAGAAGGCAACGAGCCGCCAGGCCGATTGCTACGTGCTCGAACATTTGCGTTGGTGCGCGGTTGTTTGGCTGTCAGGACTATGGGTCTGGATGAGCGTAGGAAGGTCTTGGAGCCTTACCAGACATGTTGCTTGTGCGTGCAGTCTTGATAACGGACGACACACAAGGTCGACCATCCTTGCTGCTCTGCTGTTTACCTGTCGGAACCGTTAGTCTGGGAAAGTGTGAATAATTCGAAGCCTGACCCAGTGGAGCTCGAGGATACACAACCTTAGGGAGCAATGAGTCACCCTCAACATCTTCCTCCGATGATTGAGAACGATTCATGCAAGCGCGTACAGTCTCTGGGAGAACCGAATCAGTGGGTTGGTCATCCTGTTCTCCTGAAGAAAATTGAATGGTATTGATCGTGTCAAAGAAACCCTACTAGTACATACCTTGAGCCTCGCCATCCGAGTCGAAGGTGACCTCATCCTCAGAATCTACAACTAGATGCTATCGTCATCGAAGTCTTCGAGATCTCCAGGTGCCACTTACTTTGCTGGCGTGCACGTCTTCTCTGGATATTCATGCCTGGTTTGTCATCAGAACCATCTACGGGAGTCAACCAAATCAACCGGTTTATTCGGTGCTTCTGAACAACGTGTGACACACCTGATTGCAGACGATCCTCATCACTGTGTGAGGAGACCACTTTCCGATTGTCGGCGCTACAGTCCATACCCATATCCTCATCGTTGTCAGTGTCATCTGCCTGCTCGCTGGGAGGGCGACATGGTCGAGGTCTACAATGAAAGTAATCAGTACACACACAAGGTGAACATTGAGATATCACCTGTCGTCTTGCGAGAATGGAGGCAACGAATAATCACGACCATCGTGAAAACCAAACGAATTTTCAGAACCGGCGGGGTATTTCCTGGGTAGAACGGGAGAAGGAGGCTCAGGGACAGTGTAAGGAATCTTCATGTTTCCATCAACTCTAATCAACTCGAAGGATGGCAATTTTTTACGTACCTCAGTTCCCTTTCCTTTCTTTCGCATTAACTCTGAAGGAGCAAATGAATTCTGTGGCTGTTGACTGAGTGTGTCCTGGATCCGACGCGTCTCTGCATTCCGAGGCAAGCGCGGAGCTGTCTGAATACTCTCGATACGCTCCATCTGCCGCAAGGTCCCCCCAGTACCCCGATCCCCGCGTCTTGATCTTCGCAGTGCTCCCCCGGGAGCATCATGATCAGTAAATTGGGTACCACCCGACTTGGGATTGGCTTTGGGGCGCATAATGGGAGAAGGACGGGATGGACAAGTGGCCGGGAGAGGTCACGTATAAAAATGAAAGGACCTCGCAAATTATAAAGGAACACGTGAACAACCTACAGTCTGGCTCGGCACCTCCATTACATCATCCAGTCAGAAGCTACAATGTAAGTGAAACGAATATATTCTCAGTCACTCAGCCGTGTTAGTAGGAGATATTATGGGACTCACCATACTGCTCGGCCCAAGTGGTATAAGTCAACCAAGGAGTCTTACGACGACATTGAATGAGTTTCCAATGATGGGCAGCGGTGCTGGGCCTGGTAGAACCGTAGAAGCGTCAATCCTAGCGGGAGCGCGTTCTTCCGTTGATAAACGAGGACCGGCTCAGTGACTCGGTTAGCTTAGTACTTACTACAACACGGCCATGGCCCATCACTGAAATATGTGGTTCGTGACATGCCATTGGCCGATATGCCAATCACTGTGAAAATGTAGCTGCTAGATAACCCCTTATGATACCATATAATGCACGAATAACCTGATATAATCTAGGTCACACACTGCCGAGTGACTTGGGAAGACGATGGATTTTAATGCCTTCTATTCAGTAGTACCAGAATGTTCGGGTATGGTTGCCAATCTGCTGTAACATTTTATGCGTCAGATAAGATTTTATAAATAGATATCTACAACCCGCTCTCCGAGATCAGCAAATCAATATAACTTGAAGTTCTATTTCAAGTACTAAGCATAAGTGTAACCGATGCCATCTACAGCAGTAGATCATGTAATGAGCCTGAGGGGACCGTCGTCACTGGCACTGGCAGCCCGCCACGTCGTCGTGTCGCCGTTGCGTCATCGCGGTGCCACGTTGCGTCCTTCGTGTCGTGCCGTTGCGTCGCCGTCATCGTCGTCGTCGCGTTGGCGTCGAGTCGTCGTTGTTCATGTCGAACGTGTGAGTGGTTGCGGGAGGTCGGAGGGAGTACTAGGGTGAAGGTGAGGATGGTAAGGACGAGGACGAGGCGTACTAACCGTCGTCGGCCTCGTATCGTCATCGTATCGTCGACAGCCTGAGGGAGAAGGGGTGAGGGGGCGGGAACGCACGCACCGCGTTCGTCGCGTTCGTCGTCGTGTCGAGTGAAATGGTTGGGCAACGAATCGACCATAGGGTGCGGGATCGTGCCCAGTGACAAAGCTTGCAATCATTGAGAGACGAATACAACGAGGGAAATGAGACAGAAATACCTGTAAGTTATTTAACATGACTCGACCAAAGGAATCCTGGAGATCGAACATCTCATAGACGATGGCTCCGAGAATGCTCCCGCCGTGTTGTGCGGAGGCAAAGTGATTCACGAACCAGTCAACTATGGCAGAGGACGACTTAGGCGCCATGTAAACCAGCACACACTCGAAAAGTAAGAGGGTAGGGAGAGATGGGGATAGCAGCCCATCGAGCAGCGGCGCTAGCGAACTGGACGGAGATTGACGCAGATCGCAGGGAAGCGAGTAGTATTTATTCGAATGGAGCGCAGTTCAACCGGATGCTAATATTTTTTTTTGGAATTTTAGAGACTCGGAAGGACCTCCGGAGTTGATTCAAATCAGAAACACTTACCGACTCGAATACTAACGTTCTCCAGGATTGCGCTGAGGTTCTTGCTTTTGCGGATAGCCATCGCCTTCTTGGTAGTGACATCGAGAAAATCAAGCTCAACTCGAAAGTACTATGACGCCAACTTGAAGACATGCGAACGAGGCCCTGTCTACTAACCGCCGAGAGTCACATCATGATGAACGGGAAGCGACGTCGAGAACAAAGCACGCACGCTTATGCGCCGCTCTGTCGATTTTCACGGGCAAGGCGTATCATGACGAGACAGAGAGTCAACTTTGACAGGGGTCGGAATGCCTCAGAAAGAGAATAGCTGAATCCACGAATGAGACGACGATCATGTCCAAGACTTACAATAGCACGTACGCGTGGAATACCGAGGCTGATCCATAGCCTGAAACTATTTCAAAGACTGGTAAATAAGTAGAACTTTAGTCGGTGGTGTTAGTACTAAGAGCGATTCTTCACGTACAAATCGAGAATATGTTAAACCAGCCTTGGATCTCTGCATTGGTCAAGTTATCTTTCTGACGATGAAGTCGTTCAGGACACGAGGACACAAGGAATCGTCTATTCCAAACCTCCATAATGCAGACGAGGAAAAGGGCTAATGCTAGCCACCACATGTCTTTGGTGGGGATGTCAAAAGGGTATGACGCGAGGAACAAACTACGACGCACCAAAAGAAAGCTGGAGACGTGCATGCATAGCCAGATAGTGACCCCACATGATCATTCGTGACCCATCAGTACTGTTGAATGCACGCTCCGCCGCCGACAACTTGTCTTCCGCGTGGAATTTCCCAAGCGATTGGTCTTCGTACACGTTCGTAGAACGTACGCTGCACATGCACCTTAGCAACCTTCAATACCGAGAACCACTCAACCCACCTCATTGCTATAGGGTCTGGGGGAGCCAGTCCGTGTCAGTAACCTTCAAAGCACGGCGAAAAACAGTATGCGTGGGGGTGGTAGAATGGCGAGACGCTGGACGAGTAGAGATGTTTTGTATGCGAGAAGGGCTGTGGGATGGCGGAAATCTCGACATTGGATCGATGCGGGTGCCCTGACGGGCGAAGGTCGAGAGCTTGTCTCGCGAGGATGATGGCCTCATCGAGGTCCGTCGTATCTCCAAGCTGGTTGTGACGAGTGGAGACATAGCATGCAACATTGCTCAACGACATTGATCGATGCGGGTGCTCCAACGGGCGAAGGTCGAGGGCTTGTCTCACGAGGATGATGGCCTCATTGATGTCCGTTGCGTCTCCAAGCTGGTTGTAACGAGTGCAGAGATAGGATGCAACATCGCCCAACGACGTTGTTCGTCGTCCGGGTGCCCTGACAAGCGAAAGTCGAGGGCTTGTCTCGCGAGGATGATGGCCTCATTGAGACAGAGATCGCCAAACTGTGATTGAAGAACTGGTTCCAGAGACATAGCACGGATACTGCCAGTGCGAATGTTGAGGATCGTGTACAAGGCTGAAAATCAGAATGAGTGAGGAGAACTGGATTAGGGACCATATATGAACGTACCTCGTAATACACCCTCGCAACCTCCTCGCGAGGTCGCTTGTTCCTAACCTCGCATTTCGCGACCAGTCCCGCTTGGAGGGCCATAGTACCGACAAAACAGGACCGATGGCGATGCCGACGAGCGTCAGTTGCCAACCCCACACCATAGCCCAGAGAAGGCCCACGCCCATCATGGCCACAACGACAACGAATTGACCTATGACGACTGCTAAAAGGGTCCGCGCGTCATCGCCATCCTTGACGAGGCGCTGGGCGAGCACCGCAGGAGAATGAGCTGGCGAATCGAACCAGGGTTTGTCTTGCGCGAGCACGCGGGAGTACGCGATATTGCGCAATCGGGTAACCCATTGGATGGCCGACGTTTCCATAAGGAAGTATTTGAGACCCATAAAGAGGCCGTCGACAGCTGCGACACCGAGGACGAGAGCGCCATACGAGTTGATGCTAGCGGCGCCGGGGTTTGCAGAGACCTCAAACATCAGACGTGAAAGCAGGAAGGAGAAAATCGGTGTCATAGCGCCGCTCGCCAAGCACGCGGCGAGACCGAGGAAGAAGACATGTTTGGCGGGAATGGTCGGATATATGAGGCGGAGCGTCGCGATGAGACCGGGTGCAGGAGCACATTCCGGTATCGAGGGTATCTGGTCGGGCTGGGAAATCTGAATGATTTCGCGAGCTTTCCTTGCACGTTTCTCGCGCCTTCCAGCAGCTTGCATCGCGCTTCGTTGCAGGTTCGCTTTCTCGCTTTCAAACTCTTCGTCATCTTCAACCATCGGTGGGGGTGGGATAGGCGAATTGAAGGGAGACGTGAATGTAGGGGAAGTGGGCGTGAACGGTAAACTCATCCGGCGACCATCGTAGACGTGGGGCGGCGCCTGAACGGCACCGAGTGACTGAACGGCGACTGCCACACGCTTTAGAAGAGCATGCTCGTGAGAGGCTGCATTCGCTGCTTTGACTGCGCCAATATTTGAGACGACGCGAGTAACAAGGGAAGCGGCGTGGGCAATGAGTGTTTGTTCATGTGCCAAACGGGGTGTTGCAAAGGCCTGAGAAAATCCCTGGATGAGGATAAGAAACGGGACCGCCGAGAGGATGACAAGGGTCAATAGATGTGACCAGTAAAATGCGAGTATAAGAGCCGATAGCGTTGTGGTTAAATATTGAATAAGTTGATTCGACGCAAGGGATGAGGCGGCGCGCACGTCGTCGGTTTCCCTGTTAGATGAGTCAATATAGTGTGCTGCGCGAACCAGCAAGAGGGAGCTTGCCTAGCAAACTTGGCCATGAGGCCACCAGCGTCTATAGGAGCACCCTCGCCACCGATGTCCTGCACGTTGGTGGGATTGTCGCTACCCATCTGCCTATCGAACCATTCCATCTGATTGTGCACGACCGCGTGGTAGACGCTTCTTCGCAATTCGACGACGTTGCATTCACCGACCCATATCCATAGGCTACTCGTCACGCTGCTCATCAGAAGGGCACCCAGACCGAGCCCGAGAGGCTCTAGTGCGGCAAGTCCGACACCATGGAGAAGGGCATCCTTTGCTGCTTGTGATGGATGTGGAGTGAGAGGGAAAGCGGCAAAGGTGTTGAAAGACTGGCCGACGACGTAAGTCATGAAAGGAGCGATGCCACCCGCTGCCACGGACGATGCAATGGCAGGTGCAAGTAACACGAGCTTCCGTCTCGGAGTGAGGAAAGTGATGAGGATTTTGAAGGATGGCGCGGGCGGGGGAGGAGGGGGGATGTCATGGAAAGATGCGGTGGGGGAAGAGAGGGTGGCATCCGAGTCACATTTCTTGATGTCGATAGAAGAGAGAGTCGATGTTCGCACAGATAGCTCCGGTTTCAAGGAGTTCGTGGTTGGATCGTGGTTGTTCATCGCTGTCACGGACGACGACGAGCAACACCTGTGCAAGTAGTAAACGAGAAAGAGAAAGAATCGAGATGACCCTTTGCCATGTTCGCGCTGCTCATTTTTGTTTTGTCTGAAAGGACCACTGTGTTACTGGAGCCTCGGCCACAGACAGGGCCGATGCCAGTGGCAATGCCGACGAGCGTCAGTTGTCAACGTGTCAACCCCACACCGGCTGCGCTCGGGCCGGCGAGACCGACGGCTTCTAAGACGTCCTGATTCGTCCCGCGTGTGCTTCGAATGGTACTGTTCCTTCCCTGAAGTTCGGGCGGTGGTTGGGGTGGTTGGGGTCCAGGCCCCGCAAAGGCATAATACGCGGCTCGCGGCCGAGAGTACCCGCGCCCACACCCGCGATACCCGGAGCACCAGGCTCGCTGTCCTTGCTGCTCCTCGATCGGTCGACGGCTGTCGCTGCTGCGAGGGAGGCTGCACCAGCGGTGTACGGATCATATTGCGACATCTCGGTCATGCCCTAAGGACATCATGGGGCTGAAGAGGAGGCAACTGGAACGTTCCGTGGCTATTGTCCGAATAGCCATAGCCACCGCCACCACTGATTTTACCTCCTGCGTTCGGGTATGATGAGTAGTCGTCAAAGGGTGATCGGGCAGCGGCGGCTTCCGCAACATCGCGATCGAATTCCTGTGCGCGGCGGCGCCGGATAGTATTGACCACAAAGGCGATGATGAGCGCGAGAACGACGACACCGACGACTATAAAAACGCCAATAACGGCACCTTTGTTGGAAAAGAAGCTAAACGGGCAAGTGAGCTGAGTTTAGATGATGTGGAACAAAGACAACAAAAAAGAGCGCATGATACTCACGAGTTGGAGGACGTGGAATTGCTTTGCGGCGTGGGTGGTGTGGTCGACGCAGAAACGAATGTGGTGACGGTCTGGACCACACCTCCAGAGGTGGTAGTGACTACCTGGGGAGTCGATGTCGACGACAGGATCGCAGGAGTGGTGGACGTGCTCGTGGAGGATGATTGCGAAGACGAGATTGAACTCGAAGATGATGTGGACGAAGAGGGAGAGGACGATAGAGACGTCAGAGTAGTCGAGGTCGTGTGTGTGGAATCGGAGGAAGTGGACGACGACGACGACCTGGCACGAGCGAGAAATGAGTTCGGACCTCGAAGAACATGTAAACGATCGACTTACGGGGTAAGAGTAGTTTGGGTAGGCACAACAGCTTTGACATATGTTAGACAAACGAATTTCAAAAGAGAGAATGATGGGGGTACATACGGAATGTCGGAGGAGGGGGCGTCGACATGGTGACCTAGGTCAAGGATCGTGTCAAGGCCTGTACATGTAGTTCCAATTCGGAGAGATCGGATCGACGCTGGAGCTAGATTCATCAAGTCGGCGGCGTTGTGGCAAGGGAGCACCGCTATGTGCGCGAGAGGGTGACTGTTGAGTGCCAGCACTATCTCCTGATCCATTCTTACACAAGCGAGCAGCTAAACGGTCTTGCCATTCTGCAGTTGGTGTGCTTGATAAGGCGCTGTCTTTGAGGAAGTTCACAAAATTATTTCTTTGGAGAAATAGATATAGACCATTACCTCTTGAGGAAGAAACAATCTCTCGCGATACACGCGACTGACGTCTAGATCGTGCAGCATCACGAGAAGTTTCATTGCTCCGAAAAATACAAGCGAAGAAATCTTCTTTGGTAGCACTTGCAGGTTGAGAGAGACGCCCTAAAGGGCCCTATTCTTGTCTCAATTTCGACAAGCGCTGCACAAGGAACACGGGCGCACAGATAGTCCAGTATCCACCCTGTTCAAAATATCCCGAGCTAACTCATCCTGTCGAATGTCAGCCAGCAAATCCTGTATACGACGGTCTGGACATGACAGCAATGACCCGAGCAATGACTCGACTTGGTGCCACCGCTGTTCAATGGCTCGAATGTATCCTTTTGGAGGACCACGCTTGTAGCTAGAGCCTTGAGCTGATCAGTCAGAGTGACTTGGAAAAGACCCCGAACGAATGCTTCGCCTGACGTCGCACCGTACAAACAAACATCATGATTACCAATGATGATTTTCTCCTCTGCTTTGAACGTTGACTGCTTTGGTGGGTGCACGATAAGGCGTCCTCCCGACAGGCCTTTTCCAACGTAATCGTTAGCATCACCTTCCAGCTCAATCATGATCCCTGGAGCGAGGAACAGGCCATAGGATTGACCAGCAGAACCGCGCATGCGGATATGGATAATATCCTTGGACACTTCGCCATACAGTTTGGATACACGGTGGGACAGAGTGGTTCCGAGAGCGTGATCGGTATTCGACTTGTTATCGAGACGGACGTAAGCTTGTAGTCTTGCTGACGAACACGGTACGTGGCTACGCTGGGGCGCATCTGCCACGCAGGTTTAAGTACAGCGGAAAGATCAAGGTGAGCGGTCTTGGTCGTGCGGAGTTTCTCGTCAGCACGCCCAACCATCTCGTTGATGGTACGGAACCCGAGCTTCGCCATGATTGCACGAAGATCCTCAGCCAGGTAGTAGAAGAAGTTGATAACCTGCTCGGGTTGGCCGGCGAACTTCGCCCGAAGCTGAGGATCCTGCTAATCCCAACAAGACAGGTGTTCACTGTGAAAACGAATGTTGGCGAAGGATGTCGGATACACAAAAGAGTAGACTTACAGTGACACTTGCGCAATGTTCAACGCGGTATCGCCGTGTTCGTCTTGACGACTGACGAACGACCTAAAGTCGCCGCCCTGGTTCTGTGCTATCCACATAAATATCTGACGAGGTAATATCGGGCGCAAAGTGCACGGCCTTGTATGCCTGCAAGGTACACGATGTGATGCAAGACAGATTTTCTGGAGGTGTCAAGGGTGCGTATAGACTGATTCAATGCCTGGACGATGACATTGAATGTCTGTTGGTCCGAATTATGAGTGTCGATGGAAGCGCGCATCAAGGTGTCTCTCCTGCGAAGTTGCCACGGTGTACGTCGGCATCTGCAACGATGAGCTGCTCTATAATGTTCTGGCGCCCAAGCGATGCAGCGAGGTGAAGGGCCGAATGACCCTTGTCATCGAGGATTGCATCCACGTCAAGGGGGAGGGAAGGATTCGGGACGATTTCGCGCAGTAAATGAAAGAAGGGACCTGGATCGTCTTGGCGGCAGATGGCCGCCACGAGCTGTACGCGACGCGCGTCTCTAAGAATGGACGTGTCGTGCAGAAGAGCGGTTTTGTAAACAGACGGAGAGGGAGTGAATCGGTGTATACACCGTTAATCGAGTTGCCATTCATGGGAAGGGGATGCGGAGAACGGACCGTACGCGGTGATGGCGCGTCGTTGATCGAGGCAGTGATCTGAGGTTGGGAGGAAGGGGCGGAGAATTGAGAGGGGTCAGGTTGTGGGGTAGCTCGTTGCGAGACCGTTTGGTCGGAGAGGGACCGTCGTCTTGGTCGAGAGATGGGTGAATGTCGAGGGACGCGTCGAGGGATGGTTGCATGATTATACATCCCATTTCAATGAGAGGTGTTGTGGCAAAGCCCTATTCCTCTGCACAAAGTAAGCAAGCGGTTGCTATATCAGTCCAGATTTGACCGTCCGTCTGAACAGTGACACGACCCCGGAGGTCGTTCAAAACGAGCGTTTGGTGTGTTTCTGCAAGGCCAAGTTCCTCAAGGTAAACCAGCGTACTTGATACCCGTCCAACGAGAGTCGCCAGTTCCCCCATCGTGACCAGAGATTATGATGTGGTCTGCTGTGGCTTTCGCGACGCCACTGGCAACGATACCTAACCAACTTCCGAGACGAGCTTGACCGAGACGCGCGCGCGAGGATTCTAGCACTTCAGGTCGTAGACGAGCTTAGGTCATCGATAGAGACTTACTGAGGAGATGCCGTTGGCTGAGACCTCTGGGGACAGAGGAACGTTCTTAATTCCAAGGGCTTCGGCGAATTCCCTGAAGTGTCGGCTGCCACTGACAGCTTTGTGTTGCCTGGAATCGCTGTTGAAGGGATACAGGACCTTGAGTGATCTGAATGAGTGAGACACGATAGGCGTATATGAGGTTGACAGGAGGGGTAGCAAAGTATGCAGCAGTGTTGCGCTCGTATACTACTTTCATGATAGGGAGCCACCTGGGACGAAGGTCGAGAAAGATCAGATAAAGACGAGGGAGATCGATGTACTACTAGTAACTTCAAGTTGTTCCAACTCAGTGGCATAGTATGTCTTGGCATTTGTCGCGTGTCGTCGCTTTGTGGCACGCTGTCACTGGCATTTACTTATCGTAGCGGCGCCCGCGCCAGTCCCCGACTCCGACAAAAAGAGAGACGTCTTTTTCAGCTGCGAGAGAGTCTCTATATATGGAAAGCACGTCGTGCTTTCCATAAGTCTCTGCTTATTCATTTCATGCGCATGTGTTACCATGGAATACCTCAGGCTGCGAAGGATTGGAAATAGACGCGTTACATGAGCGGTACGTAATGTTATTAACTTCGCTTCCACCCAGCGGCCGTAAGGTCGCGAAACTCTTTCGGTAGCTCCCCTTCGACGATAGAGTCCAACGGTTGGCGATTGCACATCGAGGGATGGTTTTTTTGACAACATCTATGAGAGTGACTCATCCCCGTCGGACTCCCGTTTGTAGAATTGAAACGGCCAGGCACCCGCAAAACAAAATTGATCAATGCAGCCATTCAGATGAAATATGTTGTAATCAAATTCGGAAGACTTTAGACGCCTCAGCTTGCGGCGTAAGACCTTGAAAACGAAGATCCGATATCCAACCCAACATTTGATTCCGTCGACTCGGACTTGAATTCATACTGTTATGAATATCTCTTATACTGACCACACACCGCACATTCAGGAGGCTGGGTCCATTTTGATCCGTCGTAGTACTTATTCAATTCAAACAAGAGAATACGACCTCTGCAGGGACGATCTGATGGCCATTCAATAGAGAACTGACGAGCAGCACTTACTACCTTTGGCGTCGTACCCTTTTTCTTTCTTGTAGCTGTCTAACTGGATGATAGGCTACCAATGACCAAATTCGTGTTTGAAAATCCGCGTTACATAAGTAAAAATCGTCGTTCTGTGTGTGACACCGAAACTTTTCGATAGTAGTTTTACTTTGCTTGCATTGCAATCCACCAACACGTAACCGTTCACGTGATGGTTGCGGAATTGGGTCAAGTGCTTGTGGGCAATTGAGGACTTACATAATGTGATCGAAAGCAAAGTCACTTGAAAACGAAAGCACCAGTGAAAAGCAAACCCCAAAATGGAGATCCGATCACTTGAAAACGAAAGCGAAAGCAAATGCAACGAAAGCCCAAAATACAAAAACGGAAAGCAAATGAGCAAATGCTAATGACATAGAGCTGAAAGCGAAAGAGTCACATTCGGCAATGTCCGAAAACGAATTTCAACCCAAAATGGAAAGGTATATGGAAAGATTGAAAACGAAAGCGAAAGCACATTATGTAATGCAACGAAACACCAAATGAAAATCAACCCAAATACAAAGACGGAAAGCCAATGACATGGGACTGAAAGCGAAAGGGATATCACCGAAATCGTGATAGAGTCGTGTTTTGTGCGACACATTGCGTTGATGACGATGGGCCTAACTAAATTTCGTTTTCTTTGGAACCGATTATAGTGGTTACTATTAGGCTACCAGTACCATACAACCTAGGGTCACGTTGTTCCTGCGGCCCGCGTCGACATCTTCGTCGTTATTGTTGCGTTCGCCGTCGTGGCGTGGCACGTCGTTGTCGTTGTTGTCGATGCGTCATCACGTCGTTGTTGTCGGTGTGCGTGTCGCCAGTCGGCGTCACGCCGTCGTTACATTGTCATTGTAGTCGGCACTCGTCGCGTCGGAGGAGAGGGTGAGTGTGAGGAAGAAGACGAAGACGGGGTGTACTCACCGTCGTTGTCATTGTCGCGTCGTCCACACCTGGATCACCTCCCAATTCCCTCGTCCACGTCCTCGTTGTCCGTCTCCGTCGTCGCGTCGTCGTCGAGTCGTCACCCTGTCGCCGTGTTCGACGCAGTCCGTTGACGGTGTGGACGAGGTCTGGCAGGGTGGGGTGGGTGAGAGAGAGATTTCAGGGAGAGAGAGTACGCCCCTCGTTGCACCTCATTGCATCTTTGTCGTCGTGTCGTTGTCGCACCGTCAGTCGACGTCTTCGACGAGGTCTGGTGGAGGGTGATGGAGGGAAAGAGAGAGGGAGGGACGTACTGCGTGTGGCGACGTTGTGGGTGTGGGGCGTGTGTCGTGTGTGTCGTTTCGTCGTCACGTTGCCGTCGAAGTTGCAGTGGGTGAGGCCTTGAGGGGTGTGTCTGGTGTGCTTGGCTTCGAGTCGTTGGCGTCGCCGTCACTGTCGTCGTCGTGTCGTGTCATGGTGGTCGTCGCCGTGACGGCGTGGTGGTGGTCATGCGTATATGCATGGGACGTGCGTGAAAACGAAGACAAGGCGATCGAAGGCAGGCAGGGATACGAGTATGTGCACGCGTCGCAGAGTATCACGAGCGAGGGCGGGGCGGGCGATTAATATTGAAGGCGGGTGTTTATGCATATATGCGCCTGCAACGGCAGGGCCTGCGGGACGAGGGAGAGGATCACCGGGTGTGCGTGCGCTGCACATATATGCGCGTGAGTATCTAAACAAACGAAACGAGATCTAGTTAGTAGATACCTAGTGGTTTTAGCTTGAGGCTCATGGCGGTTGGACTTAGAGAAAAAAAAAGACAAAACGCACCTAACCAACATGCGCTAGAGAAACCAGAAGTCTGAAAGTCAAGACGGCTAAAGGGAGAGGTCAGATTATGATCGGACAAGATGGGATAGCTCACCGGCACCCCGCAGCGGGGCGAGTCGGTGTGGTACGGTGGGAAAATCAGACCAAATCAGACGTCTGGTGGAAGGAATGGTAGTGGCCGAGGTCACGTGTCCGCTTACTTAAGTAACACCCCGACACCCCGGACCTTGCCGAGCCGCGCGGGCGTTGTGCGCGACGTTCCCGCCGCATGTCCATTTTAGGACACTAGATACAACATACTCCTGTCTGTTCTCTCTTCTCTCTTCTCTGTCCGAGTCGCAGACTGGTGGGATGAGCATATTGTGTGCGTCGCTGTTTCCGTTTCAAATCTGCATGTCCCTCACCGAATACTAGCTGTGACACCCAAAAGCGACACATTTACACGCTCGATAAGGAACATCACCGCCTCAGCCACTCATTTATTGATCTCGAGGACATCGAGCAGACAGCACTCGTGAGTCGTCGAGAAGCAGTCCGACTTTTCGTCAATGGACACCATTTTTATACCCGTTTCTTTGTCAGGAACTCACGAAGACCGTTTTCTCAGTACGAGGAAAGGGAAAGGAGCTCTGCAGGCGCTCGAGGACCTCGTCAGTGGACAGGACACAGTTGCCCTCGAGTCCGGGGTGTACTACATGGACGACTATGCGGATGATGACTATGCGGATGATGAAGACGAGCATATGCAGGTTCGTTTCGAGCACCAAGCTTTTCTGAAATGAGAACCGTCCATGCAGCGGGTCGACTGGTGCTCAGCCCGCGCCTGTTCATTCTCGGAATGCTTCGTCCACTCATCACTGGATAATTTCCTCCGTCGAAGATCTTGAACCCGGTCTGTCCTCTTCTCGATCGTACCAACAGCACCAGCACGTCACCGATGGTACTGTGTCGTCTCCACTTGCTGGGCATCCCCAGTTGACCAGATTATAGCTCAAGAATGACATCGTGGAGTCGCGACATCCTTTCCTTCAGAATTCCAAGGACAAGTTCACTGTTGTAGTCGACCGTCTTGTTGCCCTATATGCTAATTGTACCACGGGGCATGACCCTTCCGCTGCTTTGGAGGAGCTCAAAGTCGATGAACACAAGCATATAGCTTGGGAGCGTAGCCGATCACCGACTCCCACGAAGTGGGAGAAGGGTTTTGTCGAACGCAAACGTTCAAAGCTGTGCCACCAACGGGCTTGCAGGCACAGGCACGATTTACAAATAGATAGATTACATCGTAGCAGCGCTCTTGCGCCAAGTCCACCGACTCTTGGGAATATTTAACCAATTTCGTAATAACACGATGATAGTGACTTAGTGTACATATCAGCATAAGTCGCCAGGCCCTTGGCACGTTGTTCCGCAGCCTATATCTTGCCTGTATCTTGATCAACAACTCTTGAAAACGCCTTGTGCGTGTACGCACACGTCAACGAGTCTTACCACCGCCCGGAGATTGTCCATGTACAGAATACTACAGATTGATCACCAAGCTTGCAAATTCGCGCACGAACTGCACGCGTTGATTGTCCCGCGCCGGATGCTCATACCTAGAAAAAATTACAATTATACAAGGCACGCCGGTCGGGTCAGGAGCGCAACGGAGGCAAGCAGAAAACTAAACACACCTTTGGCCACCATCCTCTGCGCCTCGTTCCGGGACTCGGTGACGAGCCACTCGCCGATTCCCTGATTATGCTCTACCAGACGCATCGTTTCCATCAACGATACGGTGTACGGATACACCCGCTCTTGATGTTGCGTGATCATATGTGGCACCTGAAAGTCCAACCACAGGTTCCAGACCTCCTTGATGCATCTGCGGATCAATGTTAACCGCGAGCCAGAACCCGTCCCACGGAGCCGATCTCGAACAGAAGTCCGTTCACGGACATGTCTCGTCGGTTGATGTCATTGCGATATTTGAACTGGCAACGACGGCGTCAGCTAGCACGGTTCGAGAGAAGTGACGCAATGTGCGCCTTATTGTGTAGACGTTTGATGTGCACCTTGATAGAATCGATGAGTAGGAGTGATCGGGATCGTTAGCACGCCGATTACGCTCAAGGTGCTAAGAAACGACGACGGCTGCTACCTTTGGTCGAATGAAAAACGTATTAAGCTCCCATCCGTGCGAGTAGATGCGTGCGAGTATGATGTGAGAGGTGTGGTGCAGAGTGTTATGTAATCGTAGCGGTACCATTATCAAGTAATCAATTCCCACGTTAATCAAATTGCTTTGCCAGTGGGAGTCGTACATAGATCAAATTTCGTTTCCTAAGCAGGCACAAAGTCATGTGACAAGTGCACGTTAGATATGCAAGCAGCACATAGCCTGGGCCGCGATTTGAAGTCTTGTACCCATATCGTACGATGTGCCTCCTCCCGAAGCTCTCTAAATGCTAGTGGCGTGTTTCATGAGGTATTGGGCAATTGAATAGTATATGCTGGGACGATCTGCGCAGGTCATGTCGAGCGCTTTTTATTATGTACGTCTATTATTCTAGAGGAGGCATCTTTCGCACAACTTTTCCCTCATTCTTTGCATGCGTCTTGAGCTTCTCCAAGATGGAAGAATTAGACCACCGTTCTGGCGTTGTGCGATTGCCCGTCGACCAGTAGCATATGTCCCAGTCAGGCTCATTGGGTAACTATTCAAGTCAGAAAGTGTGTAGCGTGACAGACGGAGAAACTCGCCTTGTCGTATTCGGATAGTTCCACACGAGTCATCGTGGGGAGGCGGCCTCTGGCGAATGTGCTCAACAAGAGGTCGCTCTGTGTTCGACACCGTGTTACTTAACCGGACACGTGACCTTGGCCACTACGAAGGGGCACCTTTGTGAGCATAAGCAAGTCTAAGTAACTGTTACCTCACGTGAGGACGTAACAGTTTATAGACTTACAGATGCTGACTGGGAATTATAGGTGCGCTTTCCCACTATGTGTCCGAATCAACAACAAAACTATGTATCTAGCCTATGAGGTATTGCTTGTAGTATATTTCAATTGTTCGTTTCCTCCACGTAATGGTATCCCAACTTGTCCAAGAATTGCTGGAACTGATCATAGTCTTGAGTAGGCACCTGAATTCCCGTCAACACCTTGCCGACGTCTAAGGTGCGGGTTCAGTGGCGATAAGTTGGTATCAAAACAAATGACTGACCTCCACCCGTGGTTGCGGTAATTGTGCCGATATCAGACTGGAGACTGAAGATCTAAGACATCTCTCTCGGCTGCCTTCCTTGATCAAGCTTACCTTCGCACTGAGAAATGCAGAAGACATCGTCGCTGCTCTCAGTTCAGAACACTCAGTCCTCGTATTCCGGTTCTTGAAGAACGTGCAGTTCTCATACTGCTGTCGACCTTTGGAATTAACCTCAAGGCTCCTTGCCCAACTCGACCTGCCCTCGAGCGACTCGTTGTGCATGCCGACGAGTGTCTCGCCAAGGACATCGAACCGTTTCTTTCAGCTGTTCAGGAAGCCTGTTACAACCGTCTCGATGGTTCCTTCAATAACCTGCAATCAATTCGTCTTGCCGACGTCGGTCTTTTGGGAATACCTGAACGTTGGGAAAACCATCGAGTCTTTCTTGGTCAGTCTGACATGCAAAGAGTTCGTAACTGGTCCCCGGAACGGTAGTCTTACTCTCGGCGAGGTCCTGCGGCCAATCATGGCGTTCGCCAACATGCGTCATGTAGAACCCGATGTTTTGGCTCATATCCACCCTACTGATGCCGACTTCGTGGAGTTGGCATCGACATGGCCTTTCCTGGAACACCTCTCCATCAATAAGTCAACAGTTTCAAACCATGCTGGGTCGGTTGATGGGATGATCACACTGGACGCGGCCGTTGCTACCTTCCTCGCTCGCGTCGTGGACCCGTAAGACGACTTCAAACTGAAAACCGAGCTCACTGGAACAGAGTACGAAGCGCTATCAAGGAATTTTTGGAGTCGGGAACTGGCGCTCCCGGGCGCCGATGCGGGTAACTAGAGGGTGTACCGAAAAAGAGGCGATAGATGACCTAGTGTGGCAGCAATCACAACTAAGTATTGTACATGAGTAAACGAACACAACATACGAGTCATAAGTATATATATGTGCATATATCATGTGAGTAACAATGTTCAACAGATAGGACCTTTCGAGTGGGAAAAAAAAAAGAGTGACAGGTGGCCCTAGTATAGCACTATGTGAAATCCATCGTATAGGAGTGGGACAGGAACGTCCTCACAGAGATTAACAGCGGGAACATCCAACCGTAGCTTCGTACAGGTAGCCGCACCTGGTGATGACCATTCGACCATGACCGACTGCGTGTTCTGCGTGTTCAAGTCGTTTTCGCGCTTTCTCAGCCTGGTGCTTGAAGTATTGGACGCGGGCAGCATGCCGACTTATTTCGCTGTTCAGGAGATTGAACTCGGCCAGACAGACGTCGTGGTCGGCTCGCAAAAGATGAAGTAGAGAGATCGCCTCGCTAGGTGACTCCGGGCTTGGATGCGGCGAAGACGGCAAGCTACTTGATCCTGCGGAGCTTCTGCATTTTCAGCATGGGTGTCATACTAAAGGATTCGACGCACCTGATTGACACCCGCCTTGAAGAACCCGAGTTATCTTGCCTGGCTGAGGCCGGGGGTTCCATGGTTATTTTAAACGACTTAGGTTTTCGGAAAATACCGCGTTCCTTCGCCTGAACCCCATGGCGAATACAAGATGTCCGAGTTGTTGCAAAACATTTCCTAACCATACTCGACTTCTCCAACATATGAATCAACCACTTGGTCGATGCATTACCGGTCAGCTTCGTATTGAGTCTCGCGCAGTCTCATTCCCACGTCTCGATTCCGATGGTAGTTCTGACGACGACAACGACAACCGGATGAACATAGACTCGGATTCCGACTTACGGGCCAATCACTTCGTCGAAGAAGCATTCGAGCAAGTGGAGGAACATCAGGTTCGTCAACCAGTCCAGAAATGGCGACTGGATGGATACAGACTCGAGTTTCGACTGCAGGTCAACGACTTCGCTGAAGAGGTACTCGAACCCGTGAATGAACATCAAGTTCGTCAACCAGTCACGGAGTTTTATCCCGGAGCTTCGGTAGACTTCGGACGGGGCCACACTTTCATGGACACATTCGATGCGGATGAGTTCTCCCCGGAGCGCCAACACAACTTATACTACCCGTTTTCATCGAAAGTTGAATGGAAATTGGCTTCATGGCTGACCAATTCAGGTTTGAGCATGGCAGCTATTGACGAGTATCTTGCTTTAGATGCCGTGCGTTTTCTTTC
>JBBPOY010000096.1:0-20730 GCA_038091675.1 Leccinum proliferum | reverse complement strand
TACATCCCTAGTACGTCCAGAATTTCTGCTGTTCTGCTGTTCTGCTGTTCTGCTGCCGTTCGTTACATAAATAGAAGAATGCCTAACGTAGGTTAGTACTGAGAAGCTGAGAAGTCCAGGGTCTCAACTGCTCTGCTACTCTGCATCAACTGACCAAGAGGGGATCAACCATGAGCTCAGGTACCATCGCGTGGTCACATTGTGCTGCTGTTCTGCTGTTCTGCTGCCGTTTGTCACATAAATAGAAGAATGCCCTACTTGGGTTAGTACTGAGAAGTCCAGAGTCTCTACTGCTCTGCCACTCTGCATCAACTGACCAAGAGGGGATCGACCATGAGCTCAGGTACCATCGCGTTGTCACATTGTGCTCCGCTGTTCTGCTGTCCTGCTATTCTGCTGCCGTTCGTTACATAAATAGAAGAATGTCCTACGTGGGTTAGTACTGAGAAGTCCACTCTATCTCTTCGCAAGCCGTATCGTGTGCTGCCACTCCGGGGTACGACGTTCGATCTCTAACAACAATAACAGATGATGTAACTTATACACGACGGAACATTGCTGCGAGCGCACCGTTGCTAGTGATGTTGGTGGCCTTTACTGCCCTGGAACCACCATCAACATTTGCAAACTTCGACGATGGGACATGGGCGGATTCAGGGCTTGACTTAGGTTGTCTGTATTCATGATTTTGTGGTGAATCTGGTGAACACTCAGGCTGACTCGGAATAATACAGTGAGAGCGTGGGAACCGAAGAGATTGAACTCGGCTCGGACCGGTATATCCAGTGCCGAGACTAGTACTCTCCTTTTCCTTCGCTCTAGATTCTGGTGAGGAACAGAGCCCGGTGTTGAACGTGTCGGACGATGCTTACGATGGCGCTTGCGATTTGTCGACCGCCTATTCAGCGCACGCTAGGAGGTTCCTATTCAAGGTTCGCGTCAATTGCAGGGATTGTATGGTAAGCAGGCAACAATACATACGGCGCTAATAATCAACGCTGCCGCCACTTGGTTGCGTGTAATTGTGACACCAACTCGGATAGGGACCCTGACTTCAAACGTTCAAGACTGTAATACAACAACGCAAGCCGAAAGAATGATAAATCGACCGCAGGTAGTATGCATCACACTCTACAGCCACCAGAGTCTGAGACCCTCTAAAATCTAATCTAGAGTCTGAGGAAGACGCGAACTCGTTCCCTATTTTCCCGCTTGACGGACGGATGTGTCCTCGGAGGTTCGCTTGCATGAAGGTCCGAGTCCTGCTGACCGTTACGAGGCGTTCAAGTTAGGTTCAAGCTCCTGTAAATAAATGCGGCGGATGTAGTTGACACTGGCCTGATCCTGACTTGACATTTGCACCTCTTTATTGGCCTTTTTTCTCTTCCGAATGAGACTACATGCTATTTGGATTATGTCGCAGTACTAGTGCGAGCTTTGAGCAAGTAGACGTGATTAACGTGTGAATGGAATTCGGAGGAGTCTGGCGAGGTTCAGACGAGAGTGAGGAGGGGGTACTACGAGCGTGTGCACGTATCTCTCTTACCTCTACTCTTGGTTTTCTTTTATACCACCATGCTACTGAATTGGACAGAGTCTACTGCGCCGATTGATTGATGTACTGCTCGATGACGTGGCAGCGCATATGACGCAGTGCAGCAGACGGCAGGCATCGTTCTCGAAGACTCCGAATATTTATTGATTTCTATCCTCAACTTTGAATGACGTCGCTGCAGACTACCAAATAAACCAACGAGTCGAATAATTTTCGCAGATGTGTGTTGGGACAGCGGGGGGAGAAAGGTGGGTAAGATCGGACGGAGATTACTGACTGGTGACCGCTACAGCGACAATGTCCTTCTTCCCTTCCAAGCTCTATCAATCAGACGCGAACGAGCAGAGAAGCGAATAGGACCGGATGTCTCGAAAGTCACAAAGGGATGTGACGAGGAGTGTGTGGCACAGTGTGGGCAGAAACTATGGTATTCAACTTACTACACTGCCTTTACAACTGGCAGCAGTGCTGTCCCGCCTTCAAGTTATACTTTGTTATACGTCATTGAATGGTCATCATCATCATATCGAGAAATGGACGAAACTTGGAAAAATCATGCAGATCTGCCACTGCTCCTAGACACAGCAGGCGACCATTAATATTGATCGATGATCACGGACTCGGATCCGTCGGCACACAGCAACCACTCGGACGAGAACTCTCACCAACACCGCTCTCAATTTTTTATGGTCGCCCTCCGAGTCAGGCTGGTGATTTCTCGCTTTCTATGTCATCCAATCCCCATCTGCCACTGACACCGCTGGGAACCGCTCTCTCATAGTCTCGTGATATCGTACAAACAAATGCAGCCTTCCTATAGTAGCGCCCTCCCAGTTTATCAAGCGGTTACGAGCGGTCTACGCCGCTCCCCGACTTATTTATCGCAAGATGACTTCCTTCGCAAACCATCCACATTCATACCACACGTTCCTTCCGACGTTCGGTGACTCCCAGCCCTCCCGGAGACACCGACCACGATTCCACGCTCGTTCCCCCAGGTTCGTTGCCTAAGATTCAGGGAGAGGACTTTGACGTCACTGGCCATTACTGGGCGCAACGCCAGAGCGTACCAGATATCAGCCTTGCAAGACGTTCGCTATGCCGTATCAAAACTCGGGCGCTCGAGACCTTCGTGAGCGTGGTCACACTCGGGGTTCGAGGAATCTCGTGGTGGTCGTCCCGCCCGTCGAATTCCCGCTCGACCAGGGTCAACTTGGTAACGTTTTGTCAGTGGGGCCTCGTCACAGGCTCTCTCAAGGCATCCTGATGCCCTTGTTTCCTTCGGTGGGTGTCTGAATTACGCCGTCCCTTGTTCAATCGCAAATAATTCCCTTCCCCAGTTGTTTGGTCAACTGAATGTCATTGCTCGTGAATATGGCAACTTTCCGAGCACTGTGGGACTGTGCCTTTACCTTCGTATCAACGAGAATGGCATAGCGATGACACCTCGTATCTCCGAAGATTCGTGGCAGTATCTGTTTGGCCACTTGTTCGGCGATCACACACCTGGGGGTCAACAGTTGCCATAGGCGGAAGCATCGAGTTCCATATAGACTTGAACAAGGCGGTATGGTTTGACGCGTGGCTGTCGGGAGCTCTGCGTGACTCGGAGCATACGTCTCCGCAACTCGTAACCTCACCAACTTCGTTGGGAGCTCATTGGCGAGGATACAGCAAGACTACAAGTGCAGATGGACAGCACGTCCACGATTTTTCGGGATCTGGGACCCTGGTTAACAACTCGCGACGGAGACGGCGCACCGTCATCTGCCCAAGAAACTTTCTCTCGTAGATCGACTCGATATGCGCAGCGTCCATGTGTCTCCTCAGTCAGAGAAGCATCCCGATTCTCCGTCACCAACGCATGACTTGTCTCCGATTCCACAGTCCGCAGTCCCACGGTCATCGAATAGCGACTTGGAGAATCGCGTAAAATCGTGGAGGGCGTCGACGGAGTTGTTCCCGGCCTCAATGACAGAAGCATACCAGGAAATCCCGGATGTCGACGCAGTTGTGCATGTGACGACCATGGACGAGCACGCGTTAGAGCGTAATTTCCGACAGGGAGTCAAAGTTGGAGAATATCTGTCGTCAGTGACACCTCAAAGACCTCTCACTCTTGCCATGGAATCGCCTATCCCGTCTCCTCGACTCTCCTCAGTATACGATGGTTGTCGTGCGCACGAGACCATTCTGCTTGCTCCGGCTACGGTGACAAAGTGGGGCCCAACCAACGACGCGAAGCGCTCGGTCACCTCAAGTGTATCTCTGTTATCCTTACCCAACATGAGAAAGCGCGTGTTCGAGGATATCGCGGCCCTCAAACCCCGTGAAATTTAGGGAAACTCCTTCGGGTGGCACACCGCAACGACATGGAAAGAGGTCTACCCGTATTCATCTGTCAAGTCACGGCCTACGATCTGGATACAACTTCAAGATCCAAATGGCCCCGTGCCTCAGTACCCCATCTTGGCTATATGTAAGTAGCCGTTGCCGCAGAGGATATCGTCTCTCTTGACTGTGCATGCCCGTAGATCCAAGCGTCTATCCTTCGAAGCCATCTCATCAATCGGTGTGGAAAAGTTCCTTTGGCTGGCAAGGGGAGGTGACTTGGAGAAAGGTTTACCCGTACTCGATAGTGATGGTACCATCGGTCGCCCCGACTCAACTTCCTGGAGCAGGTGGGCTTGTGTCTAAATACCCATGCATTTGCATCTGCAAGTTTCAAACTAACTGGTCAAATTATGAAGGCTTATCATCCATAAGATCACGCAGTCTATCCATCCTATGAAATCTATCCCGCATGCTCCATTGAGGAAGCTGCTTCACCAGTCCCAGTAGTGCTCAAAGGATCAAGCACTCTCATACAATGTTACTACCCGAGCTTGGTAATTTGTACGGATGAGATACTTGATGGTTTTTCAGGCGCTAACAATCCATGATAGATCCCGATGTGAACCCTCATTTCAATATATATCCTCCAATCGGGGAGGGTACAGAAACGAAATGTATGAGCCGATCTGACACAACGATATACGGTGCATCGACCTCGTATCCAAACCTCGTCATCTGTGCGTGAATTTGTTGGCTCGGAAATTCCTTACCTCATACTAGTTGCTTAGACCCTGCTATCTATCCACGTTTCGACCTACATCCAGCAACCTTGCAAGTCACCGTGACGCCAAAGCAGAAGGAGGTAGTCGTGAGGTTGCAGAATGTCAGACACCCCGCAGTCGAGTATCCCACCATGTCCATTTGTGAGTGGGTATGCCGTTGTATGGTTACGGTCGTTGACATCGTCAAAGACTCAAGTGCATATCCTCACCTAGACATATATCCGATCTAGCCTTGGATACACGAGAGCCAGAGACGTCGTCCGATGGCGGACGGTGAGCCTTCCTCGGAACATTGTTGACCTACCTGCATTGTAGCTCAACTCATCACATCTTGGACGGTACATGGTCGTGTATTCCCTCTCTTTGCATGCAGGGTTCCGTGCCATCACTTACCATCTCAATGTCTGAAGGCCCTGCACGCAAACGTGGCGTTTATGCCTCCGCCCGGGTTGCTCCTCGAACGGGCCCCAAGTTGTCAAGTCAGAGCGACTGGCGAAATCGTGGAGCCATCAGATCCAGCAGCTACGAGTCCTCTCGGTACACAGAATCCATTTTGATGGAGATCTTCCATTCAACCATTCTAGCCATCTCGTCGATAGTCGATGGTTTATCGCGTGTCAATCAGAACGGCGGTTCGTGTTATATGAAACAAATGACACCCATTCCATCATCGATAAGACCCATGCTGCGCCACCGACAGTCCTGTGGGAGCAGAGTGACAAGATAGTCCAGTGGGTCAGTAGCCCGGGAGCCTACAGAGAAGGACGGTGGATTGTGTACGTGTGGTTGCGGTTCGAACACATCATCAAGCAATGGTATGTCTTCGTTTTGTGTGAATTCGTGGCTCTGCACGTCTTATTATCTACGACCAATAGCTCCCTCTTGGAACTGTTAGACCCGGCAGTGTATCCTTACCTGGATGTATATCCGTCCTTTGTGAGGGCTTTGGTTACCAGAGAACCTGCGAAAGGCCAATCCAACCTTCGTCGCCGTCCAATAGAGACATGGAGAGCCAAGACGGCAGCCCAAGTTGGGTTAGCTGACCTCCTTGCCAACAACCACAACTGGGAGGTCGATGAACCCCTTCGGCTTGACTTGGCCGATTACGCATGGTCTCAGACTTCTGCAGGGCCTCCTACGCCTCTGGATTTGTCGGATATCATTAATATCGAGCGTTTACCCACCCCCGATCTTGGTCAGCGGGTCTTCGATGATGCTGAGAGCACCGAATCTTCTTATCGTGTAAAAGCTCTCCATTCGGGTTTCGTTCGGGAATACCCGCACCTAGTGATCTGTGAGTACGTCGATCAAGAGCGGTAGTTTTGTCTGATTGAATTGTGGACCAATCTAGATCCTCTCGCGTATCCTCATTTTGATCTCTACCCAAGTTGGGAGAACACATTCGCCTTGGAAAATCATGTAACTGAAACTCAAAGAGTAAATATCGCCTGGGCCATTGATACGATTTGCTGTGCTGATCACAGTCGATTGCGCCTGTGCCGATTGTTTGTTAGTGTTTGTCTTTCCCCCATCTCGTCCTCGCGCTACGCAAGCCAAGTATCATATCGATCGAATCCAATCTGCACCTCCTATACCAACCATGACCCGTCAGTCTTGAAGACTCTTTCCCGATATCTGTGCTGATATCTGATCAGGCCGATATCACTAGCTCTAATCATACGTTGAAATTATATCTTGCATTTATGCATGGATCTGCGGTTCTACAGCAGGGCAGACCTCTCCGTGCTTGTCTTGCAACTTGAAGCGCCCGGATTAGCACATACACGAAGACTACTACTCGTCGAATAAACCGCAAACCGGAAGGCCTGCAAGCTCTACCATTGACCGTGATTTGCCTTACAGAGACACATTGAATGTGACGTCGGGAGACTGAGTCAAGCAACAAACGTCGTGAGCCTGAGCTCACCTGACAACGCCCTTGGACTCGGAGTCGATGACGCACCGTCGGAGGGAGACACCCTGGATCGTCACGGGAGATCGTCCCTGTCCAGGATCAGAGGGAACCTGAGGTCAGGTCCGAGACCACCCTGCTTCCTCGGTTGCTGTGCCCATACATACAACTTGTTGAAGGTGGGAGTAGTACTCCGAGTCGGTCGAGCCTGAGGCGCCTGTTTCATCGTGAACAAACCATCAAAACCATCATCAGGGCGTCTGCACCCGGAGAAAGTGATACTAACTTAAACCGAGGGCGACGACTTTGTGGAAACGAGCAAGGGTATCGTTGAACGCTCGTATCTTAGTGGGGCAGACGAACGACACAGTGAGCGACACCTAGTAGTACTACTGCAATAGTTATCCCAAGACGGTTTCCAAAGAAGACCTACATCGAGTAGAAGAGAACGACCCTACTCCAAAAGAAAAGAAGGCCGAGTTCCTTCGTAAATGTTTAAATGTCCACATGCCACTGGCAGTGCCCGTCGCTACTACTAAGTGACAAACGTGCCAGGTGGTAGCCTCAGCTCCGAGACTCGGAAGCTTCAGGCTCGTGAGCGTTTCGAGGGCCCCGCTTCAGACGGTCCGCACGTTGAGAGAACCGTGACAGTTGTGCCTCTCGGAGTCCCTTCCCATTAACCTCACCGTGCACCAGTGGCCGTTCCACAGCCCGGCATCCATCGTCGCGCTCACTGCACAGCTTCAGTCCATCTAGACGACCACGTCCAGTCTATATATCCAACACCCATCAACTTGAAAAGTCCTCGTCCTCCACCGCGTCCGTATCAATCAGCTCGCGATGTACATTCGTAGTTCGCCCACACTCAGGCCCCCCTCCTTCCTCGCCTCAACCATGGCCTCCTGCCACTGCCTCCACACCTTGATCTCGCTCGTACACCACAGCCTCCATTATTCACACTCACCGCCCCCGTCGACGCAGTCCAATTACGTTGCCTACAGGTTCTCCGTCGTCGCTCGAGTGCGGGAACACATCGAGGGCGACAACTTGAAGGTTCGGGAAGGACGACACCACGTGGTAGAAGCACGACACCGAGACGAATCAGACGATGAGCGAGCCCTGTTTGTGAGGTGAGTCAGGTGACGCAGCCCACACGAGCCTCGTCAGGTTATGCCCAATTCCCCAGGACAGTCTCTGCGCCTCGTACGCGATCACAACGTTGCTCAATTCCAGTCGCGGCGCGTTCCATTTGTCGAAGCATGATCTTGACCAAATCGCGCGCAGGTTGCCGTTCATCGCCACGTTCCGCAGGGCAGGAAAAAAGCTGGAATCCACGTCCTGTCCACGTCTGAAACACGAAATTGATGAACGTGCTGGATTCCGTGGCGTTTATGGCGATCGACTTGCCTTTGGTTAGCTAGCGCATAAGTCGTGCCTTGTCAGAACACAAACTTAGGGTTCCACCTCTCGCCCTCCACCCTCCTCCGCCCGTCTCCCGCTCGCCACCTGCCCTCTGCCCACCGTCCTCTGTGCCCGCTCCGCTGTCCTCCTTGTCAACCTCAGCCTCGTTGATCAGCCACTTGCGCGGGACCCTAAGTGTGTCTCCTCTTCTCACCCACTTCTTGTCGTTGAATTTCCTTTCCCCCTGCCTCTGAAGCTTTGCGCACTCGACTCCGGGCTCAAGTTCCTCGAGCGGTGGTCGGCCTGATCGTGCTATCCACAGGCGAATACCTCTCATTAAAGATCTGCATCTTCTGCGTCGCATGTGGGGCGCCGTGACCCTCCTTATGTGCATCAATGGTCGTTCCGCACGTTTCAGGTTCGTTATTGTCGTCCGACAAAACCCAACCAGGTTTGAGGATATATCTTTATTCACCGTCTTCCGATTTCATTGGTCGTAGGTCGTTGGCCCGATCAATTAATCTAACAACGCTGACATGACTGCGTTCATAAGAATTGGAAGCAAACATAGGCCGTGCTACCTCTGTGGGATCGACAATCTCATCAGTCCAAACAGATCTACTTGGGCAGCATTCGTCAACTACCACTACGGCTACCACATACAGGGGACACAAAATCACCTCTTCCGAGCTGACTCAGGGCAGTTCATTCAGTTCTGCTGCACTCTCATCTGCTGGCCCTTCTACGGTGGGATTCCCTGAAACATGCGACGATTCTTTCAATGTCTATGACATTCACGGTGGCAGTATAGAGTCCTTCAACCACCCCCGGACAAGTGACTACATTGCTGCTGACAGCTCCGGGGTAGCGTTAGCTGACCCAGATGATGAAGACAAAGAGTATTTCACTGACAGCGACGATCCAGATCCGGATCGGTTTGTCAACTTTAGTCTGCTCTCTCATTTGGCTGTTAGACTCCGCGACAAGGTCCCAAGAGGCACACATGTCAAGAGCGGTATTCCTTATCCCCCGTGCCTTCATTGGCAAGGACATCGTTGTACGTGGTTACTTTCTCTTTTCGTCGTTTCGATCATAATGATCTACCCAAGTCAACGATCCAACCACAAATACAACGAGAACTGCTAATTAACCACGGTGTCTCGATGGCAGACAGACGTGCGGCGTTACAGGTGGCTCGTAGTCTCCAGAGTCAACTCTTCTTTTATGAAGTTGAATGGGGAGATAAACTGCTCCAGGACGGAGTCGAGGACGTGTACATGTTCTTAGATGACCTAATCCACTGCTTGAGCACAGTAGACCCTGCCATTCTTCGTAGTCTTCCAGAAAGTGAGGTTCATCGCCAATCGTATGTTTCGACCATGTTTTAAATGTCATTCCGGCACAGGATCATATTCAAGACGATCACTCAAGCGGAGCAATATATCCAGGATCTCGATTCGGTCGAAGCTGTTCGTGTCGATTATTCTCACATACGCCTCTTAACTCACCCATGATTAGCTGTTCATTCGTCCTCTACGCCGCGCAACGCACATTATGCCTACTTCCGAACTGGATGATTTCATCGAGGAAGTGTTCGGTAATATTTTCAAAGGACCTACGCGAGTGCAATAAGCAACTTGTGGAAACAATGTACGTTCGGCAGCGCGAGCAGTCTCCGATCATTCAAAAGATTGGAGACGTTTTCGTCGATGCGGCGAGAAGTTTCCGATACGCGTATCCTACTCATGTCACCCACCTTCATCTGGCTGAAAAGCGATCAAGGATGAACTTGACGTGAATGCCAACCTGGGGCTCTTCCTCGAGGTTCGTAGCGATGTCCACACTACCGACTCTATAGCGCACATTATGGTGGGATATTTTAGGAATGTTCGCGTCGATCTGTGAAACAGCAAGAGTTTCGACGTCTGGACTTGAAGCATTTCTTGTCGCGGCCTTCGGAGCATCTCCAAAAGTACCCACATGCCCTCGAAGCGATCATGAAGGAAACAACGGAGGGAAACCCGGACGCGTATTACCTTGCAGAAGCCATTCACGCGATCAAGGATCTGCGCAACATCGCTCAGCTGCGCACCTTCCAGACTGCCATGGGTAAAGGTCCTACTTCGAAGTGGGAATGGCATGACTTGGTTCCCGGTGAACTCAGAGAAAATATGAGCAAGTCCGAGGCGAAACGCCAGGCGTGAGTAATCAGTTCATCTATTAGCGCAAGATATTCGTGACTGCTTTTAGTATTATCTTCGAGTTGATCAAGGGTGAAATGGGTTACGTCAAGGATTTGGAGAACATCGAAATGGTACGAGATGATAGCTTGGTGACCTTCATGCCTGAACGTCCTATTTTGTTAGATGTATGTCCAGCCCTTGCGAACGCAAGATCCTCCCATTATTCCGCGGGAGAGGTTGGAAAGTTTCATCGTAGACGTGTTCCACAATTTCGCAGAAATCTATGAACATCACCGCAAGTTGCTCGAACAGCTACATGGGATCCAGCGAGAAGAACATCCCACGATCAAGAGTATCACGGCGGCGGCGTTCGATGCTTCTGTATTGATCATCTTATAGGGACGATGAAGCACGTCCGGCTGGCTGCGATACAGTACAGCGGACAAGTCGTTGTGCGTTTCACTGGGCGGGCCGTAGCCGTCTTATCCTCCCGCGCTCCAGCACGCTTCTCTTCGAACCGTTTCCGTGTGGCATCCCGTCGTGCTATGCTGTCATGGACGTCAACGATGCAAGTCCCACAAGAGGACGACGATTCCACTCAACTGGTCTCTAAAACTATCCCCACCACCAAGTAACGTCGAGTCGTCCGCCTCGCCGCCATCGTCCCCCTTCTCGCGGAACGCCCGGTCGTTTTCCCGCCGTGTGCGCTTCTTCTTGAGCATACCCTCCCGTCCGACCTCTCTTATTCCGACGACTTCTTCGAGACGATCCTTGGCCTCAGCGCGATCACGCTTGCGCTTCATGTCGCGTTTGGCGGTCTGGTGATCTGACGCGGCTTCGCGCGCGAGGACGAGGACGGAGGCGGAGGGGAGAGTGGGGCCGATGACGCGGGCTCCGCTGTTGCCGTAGGAGGCACTCTAATCCCGATTCTCACTACTCTGACCGTGTGACGCCGCGTTGACGTCTTCACGGACGGCACGGAGGGCGTTGGCGTCTGCGCTTGAGCTCTTGGACGCAAATGACCATTTGTAGGCGGTCTGGTGGGCGGCAGGCGGACGATGACGAAGACGTCAGGTAAGTTGTCCATTTTCCAAGTGAGCGTGGAATAACGACGTCATCTTGTAGAGCAATTTCATACTCAGGATTCTGACGAGGGTATCTCACTCAACGTATGCGAGAAATCGAGTTGTGCGGCATTACCAATTGTCCATCTTCTCTCGCCGTTCTCTCGGACTCGGAATAACGACTAGTAGCGATGCAAAGCTTACGGCTGGTCGTTCGACTGAAGCACCCGTTCGATGCGCTCTTGCCTGCTCCACAGAGGCGGGCGCTGTACTAACATGTCGCGAGGGACAATTTTATCGGTACAGATCCGGGCAGAGGCGCCGTTAGAGTTAATAGACAGGGTGCGTGTGGATGGACTCGTTCATATCTCCCTCTGGAGTCTTGACCTAAGTATTACTTGTCGGAATGACTTTGAATCAAGCAATATCAAATGAAAGAAAAAAAAAAAAAGAGAACCTGTCATGCCTCTTCTTTTTGTCTCGTCGTCGCAGAAACCCATTGTTCTACACTTTCCAACCGCACTTGCCAATCTGCCCCGCGCGTCCGAGTCGGAGTCCCTCCTTTCGCGCAGCGGGCGCAGTCGCCGGCCGACCGACCTTCCCAACACACCAACAGTATCCAGATTCGAATAGAGAACTCCGTACCTAGCTCGACACATTTCGTAGTTATCCTCAGCTCTCGGTTCTTACATCGACCAACTCGATCGTCCGAGTCAACAAACAAGTTCTTTCTACTACGTCGTAGTACTTTTCAAATGTGGATATCATATCTCTGCTTACTCATGTCACGTGCTCCCGCAGACGAATCAACACGATAATCTTGCCTCAGGCTATTCTATTTTATCTTATTCGTCGACTTACACGACGTATCGTCTTTCCAACGTCCCGTTCAGGTGGGCCATCCTTGCCGTTGGCTTTACGCGGTCCCACTTACCCGTATTTACTAGCACCAAAGAAGCCCAGCTTGTTGTCTAAGAAAAACATGAAGCTACTTCAAGTTGCGATTCCTCTGTTTGAGTTGTACGACAACACAGCCCACGGTACTGGTATGTATCTCGCGAATCAACACGCATACATGGCCACTCACTAGATATTTACTACGAGGAGAAATCGTAATAGTTACGTTCGCATCCTGCCAAGGCCACCCACCTTTTCAACGACTTTCAATGCCACCGGTGAACCAGATGATGACTTTGAAAAGAAGTCATCGCGACAGTCACCTCGGCGTAGAACAGCTTAAGATTCGAGGAGAGGAAGAGGAAGAGGAAGAGGAAGAGGAGGAATTACTTCTTGCTGCCAGTAAACCGCCACCGCCGCCGACATTACCTGCGAAACCCAAACCTCCACACAACGTTCATCTCAAACAGCAGGAGCCGATATCCAAGCCTAAACTCAAGTCGAAGGAGGTCTTGAGACCAAAGATAGAACCTGAGGCCGAGGACATTGTCGATTCCGAACTAGAGGAGGTCCTCGCCTTTAGTGTTTCTACCCGTACGACGAAACGCCGAAAACTCTCCCCGGTGGTCCAGAAAGTTCCACCTTCTACTCAACTGGCACTACCGAGTTCCTCGACTTCCGTTGTTCTACCATCTCACAGCCGAGGTTTATGAGCAGGTGGCCAACGCGTTGGACTTGTTTTCCAAACTCGACGCAACAGCTCCAACTGGACTGACAGTGATCAGCCGAATTCTCGTTTTTCTCTCTCCAAGCGACCCAGCGTCGTCGTCGTCCTCTCTCCCCCATGTTGCTCGCACACAAACCCGTCCTACCCCCAATGTTCCCTCCATCATCACGCCGTCGCCACCCATCAGCACCCCCAGCCGTCACAGTCCAGCCCACCAAGGTGCCCGGCATACTCTCCATATCGAAACCTCTTTGCGCCGACTCCCCCCGCCAACATTGCCAGCAGAATCCCCACAATCGCAATCCAAGAAGCCGTATAACGCCCGCGTCGGAATTGTGTTCAGGAGTAGACGCTCCATTGGACCGCCGCACATCCAACGTGGACCCAGAGCGGCTAACCGGGGACTCTGGCCAATTCTGATCATATGCGTCGGAAGATCCAGGTCCAATGAAAACCCACAATTCTTCCACTCGTGAACGACCACAAATGGAAAGAGAGGCAACCATTGTGCAAGCATGGTCATCGAGGGAAGTGAGGAGAGAAAGGATTTGATGGAGCGAATCAGTTGCAAACGTGTCTTCGTTGAACCAACTGTATCCCTTGAGCTCTCGTCCGTGACAACGCCCCATGCCAATATACAATCGAACTCGCCGTCTCCGGTATGCGAAATGGCCCTCCTAGCGCCATATCTCCCGCTGATCGCCTCGACTTGCTCCGCAGCAGCCAAGCCGCACGACACGCCCTACAATGGATCGCACTCAAGGATGTCCGCATACTGCAGGGCTCCCTCTATGAGCTCTACGGCGGCGTATTGGTCTAGTCAATCAATGCGGGCGGACGTGGTCTGGTCTTCCGTCGCTTCCCGTCTCGCTATCACCGCCTCCAAGAGAAAGTCTGGTCACTCGATTTGGACCTCACCATCCTAGACTTCACCTTGGATCCCGCCCAGGATCTTCTGCCCTCATCGCACAGCCAGTGCATCGACCCACCACCTTACACGATGACACGAATAGTCATCGCCATACACCTGCGCTCCCTCACAACCGGAAAACCACACCCCTTGGCCACAAAGTCTCCCGTACTCGTGCACAACGTCGACGTGTACAATACCGACTTGTCTTTCATGATCCAGGTTCATGGGAATCGTGTCGCCGGAAGCGGAGGATGTCGAAGGATGATGCGTGGGTGGACATACTTGTTGCTGCGCATACCCGCCGATTGGGCTCACAGGAAGCGGAACGTCGACTTCCAGGGGGGAAGGGCGGGGTCATCAAGGGCGGTCGGTCAGTCGGACCCCGAGCTTGCTAGCCAGGAGATTGCGATGGTTCTCGCGGGCGTGAGGGCGCGTTCACCGCTCTCGGACGAGGAAGAGGCACAAGCGCGGCGGTCGTCGGCGGAGCCGTTCCAAGACCCGATTATCACCCCTCGGGAAGAGGAGCGAGAAAATGAAGAAGTCGAGGAAGGTCGTATCCAAAGCCCAAGCGAGTCGGTTATTTCGATCTCTACCCGGATCGACGACCGGGAGGAACACTTCTACCGGTACGACCGCCGGTTAACGCAAACTCGCAACTCCGAAGGCATGATGGACAACATCATTGCATCCAAGCTTTATCGCCCTGGCTCCGTCGGTCATGTTTTCAAGTCGGGAGGCATGTCCAACGAGCTCAACAACATCCTATCCCTGGTTACCAACGGCACCTATGAGGGCATTGCCATCAGTGGTGATCGTTACCTTGGTACCACATTTATCGGCCATCTTCTGCGTTACGAGGATGATCCGGCATGCAAGCTGCTTGTTCTCCTTGGTGAAGTTGGTGGCATTGAAGAGTATCGCGTTATTGATGCGGTCAGGGCTGGACGTATCAAGAAGCCCACTGTCGCCTGGGCCATCGGTACTTGTGCCAAGATGTTCACAACCGAGGTGCAGGTTGGGCACGCAGGCTCGATGGCGAACAGCGACGCCGAGACAGCGGAAGCTAAGAACCGTGCGATGAGAGCTGCCGGATTCATCGTTCCCGATACTTTTGAGCTGCTCCCTGACGAATCTACCGAACGATCGCTGCGTACTCCGGCATCCGCAACCTTCAGCACTCCCTGGACAAAGTCACCGCTGAGTTTCGCTAGCAAAGATTCACTTGCTAGGGCCCCCGACCCAGAACATCTGAGAGCGGTCTGGCCTCAGACTGCTGACAAGGAACAAATTTCCGCGGTCAACTCCCTGGAAGGTATCGCAGACGACCTCACAGCATTGCCCTTCACTGGCACCATTCAAGAAGTCAAGTCCGAAGATGGCGAAACTCCACCACCAACGAGCGCTACTGTGGCCTCGAAAATATCCCTGCATGATGTGACCCGTGCGTTCCAGCAAGTTCCTACCCCTTCCAACGTATCCTCCCACCGACCTCCACCGTTGTCACCGCCTGCTGTGAATGGTCCAATCACGCGCCCGCACCTTCAGCTACCAGGCCTCGAACCGACTCGGTCGTTCATGTTTATCGTGTCACTACGCCATCCTCAGTGACATACGCTTTGAGACCAACGATGACTTTGTCGGAATGGACGAGCGGATCCTCATCCACCCCTTGGATCAGTCCGTTTCTCGACAGGGATTTCGCCGGCAGGACTCCCCAGTTTGATCCAGTCACGCGTGCCTTACGGCTGGTCGTTCGACTGAGACAACCATTTGGCATACCCTTGCTTGCTCCGCAAGGGCGGGCGCTGTACAAAGGTGTCGCAAACGGACAGTTTTATCACGGTCCAGGTCGGGGCAGAGGCGCCTGGAGGAGTTGATGCAGGTCGACACACAATTGTTATTACCTTGGTGGTTATGTATGGACTCTCATATCCCCCACTAGACCTACGTGTATTCCCACTTTCGGAACCACTTTCAAGCAATATCATTGTCGTAAATGTATGGTACGATATTTTGGGGAGTTGTTGTAATTTCTTGTGGTCGAAGAGTGATGAATGATTTGCGTCCAGCTGTTTTGTTCCACCAACATCCTCGGAAAAGACAAAGCTCTCCTACTCTCGTGCAATGTTGAATTGCGCCGTTACGTTGACATTCGTGCCAGCACGACACCCTCTCGAATGCGTTTCAACCTCGACTTCAAGTTGGTGCGGGTATGATGAAGTCAAACAGATGGCCGACGCGGGGGGATGTAGTATTGGATCCCATCGGTGGTGCGTGATTGCCAGCAGTACGGTGGGGTTCGGATGGCAGCCCGCTAAAACTAGTACGCTATGTTCGATGGATGTGGTGCCTCGAGCACGTCGGAGATGAAGCTGCACAACATCTCTCTGTCACGGTTACCTTCCTCTGCTATCTACCATTCTCGGGCCAAGGGCCGACACTGATCCCATCTCCGAGTCCGTCCTTGTAGTATTTACATTATCCATTCAACTCCCCCTTTCTCTCCGAGTCTAAGGCACCTTGCATCGACACACCACCCCATCAATTCAGTTCAAAATCAATTCTATGCTACGTCGATAGTATGTCACAAAGTTTGGCTAGGGTGACGATAGGTAATCCAAGTCATAGCTCCACTCGTCTTCTGATTCCAACGTGCGTTCATCTCCAAGCTCGTGGCTGCTACTACGACAATGCTTGCAGGTGAAGTCCTTTGCTGCAGTTCGACTGGCCAGGATGCGGCCGTTCAACGAGCTTGCTGCATCATCTCCCAAGAACATCATCATTTGTCCTTTCAGCTCTCGAATTTCGCCCACAAGCTCAGAAACAATGGCTTGCAAGCCATATCGCATGCCACTCGCGAGTATAGGACCCGGAGCCAATTTAAAGGGACTCCCTACAGGCTGTACTTCATCCGGGCCACTCGATTGGTCCCCGCGTGCAACCTTTGATGGCGGACTTTCGTCATCGGAATCCTCGTCACGGCTGTGCTTGTTGTTGCCTGGTAGGACGTGATATCTCTGAGGTTAGCACCCGATTTCCAGTAGAAACGAAATATCACCTTTTTGTGCTAAATTTACTGGCAGCCCCGGAGTGTCGATGATCGGAGTGATTGTTTGAGGTACTATGCTAGCTAAGTCATCGCGTTCAAGTTGACGTGCAGTAGTGGTTGACCTACCCTCCAACCAGTGGCATGGTGTGCGTTTCGACATAAGGTGGACAAGGACTTGTTGCAAATCTCGGTATAAGTACACGGTCAGTGCAATCTCTGCCAGTGGTACTTTAGTAAATGTTACAGTTCCGAGTCCTACTTAACTCTTTTGAAAGTCGGACTGAAATGCAGCGCTGCCAGTGTCGATTATCGGCTCCGCGTGCCAGAAACTTTGACTCGGACCGAATGTCCATGTACTAGCCGCTTTACATAATTTTTGTGTACCGCCCTGCGAGCATTCCAGTGTCACCGCTCGGATCTGCCAACCGCTAGGATAGCCAGCTACTAGCCTGCGGTAACGTTTGGTAAATTTGTCGATAGACGAACCAATCAAAGCGCTCAACGTTGAGAGTCTATCTGACAGACTGACACAGGGTCATTAAGAAATGACGTTAACTCGAATCGACGAACGCTAAATTGCTTATCGCTGCGAGTCTGCAACAAATTACAATGCAAAAGCTTCCGGTATGCTTCTCTCATTTAGTGTTTCCTGCGAGTCTGCTGCGAATACCACAGTTCCAAACTTCTCGCCTGTCAACAGTGCTCGTATTCTCGAGAGCACGCATTCAAGTCATTCAGACTCTTGCCGGAAGCGTTCCCGGGGCGGCCTCCCACTATAAAATCACCATTGAACAGTACCATAGGTTTTCAATTCTGTCCTTGACCTGACGAATATCGAGGACGATTACCACTCACTTTCAGCGTACTACTGCCATCGTCCCATGCAGGAATCACGAGACGATCGCCATGATGGCTCATCAATTGATGCAGCGACTGGCCAGAAGCGGACACACCCTAGTGCTCTGCAGCTGGGACCCAGGAAAAAACCGTGAGTTTTGTCACCATTAAAGTTATTGCTGTCGATTCTATTGCTAAGCTACTCCCAGAACCACCCAGGATCCACTTGTCCACCACGGGAGACATTTTGGGCGCGCGGTACATGCCTTCTGCAATGTACAGACTCTCATCGCCAATGGTCTTTTAGTTGTGAGTGACGGCGAAGACCAAGAAACTCTGACTGCCATGTAAATTGAATTGCACGTCATGCTTGTAATCTGCTTCGCTCACAGTCTCCGTTTAGGGAACGACAAGAGTATGCGGTGTTCCGCGAGCTCCTTCGCATGGTGTCTGGACTTGAGGCTCGACTGATGGAATCCTCAGAAGAAGTAGTCGTCACCATTGCCGAGCTGGTACTCTAATCATGTCAGTTCAACTCTCGACCATTAACTTACAATTTGTTTGGTTCTAGATCCAGAAGGGTGCCAATGGTGCACGGGCAGACGACACAAAGGGGATGAAGAGTGCAATCATAGACTGGATCACTCCCAAGGGTCAGTCCTTGAGTCCTCATATTCCCCGAAATGTTAAGTCTGGACGTGGGTTCAATCATGAACGCACTGGCGCGTTATTATGTCCTGCTGGACTTGACTGGAGTAACACTGAGTAAGTTCATTGCCCTCGGGTCTCTGCTGGCCACACATGTCAGAACTTGATTAATAGGACGAGGAGCAAGCTTGTAAATGGCCAGATTCAAGTGGCCGGTGATCAATGGCCCATCTTTGTGTACGCCAACTACTCATATGACCCCGAGGATCCATGGAATGGACTTCTTCGGAGTGGCCTCCTGGTCTCTGTCAGTACTTGATCCCATTCGAGTATTTGATTTGTGCTAATTTGATTTAAAGGCATTCAAACATATTTTTACTTCCCCAAGTTCCGTCGATCAAGAGCCGAAAGCAACGCGATCTGGAAATGCACGTATACATGGTATGCGGTCAGTCACCAAGGCATCAATCGCGTATGTGGCAACCCAGGTAAGTTAAAGCCCTTTGGTAACTTGAACCTTTGATCACCTCCACTGGAATTTCAGACTCGTTTCGCCCTTACATCCGCCCAAGTATTTTCTCGCACTGATCTTATCACAGATTCCGAGCGTTTCTACAATAGCATACTGGAGCTATTGCACGATATCGAAGAGAAAGAGGAAGTAGACCAGTTACTCATCTGGTGGAACCGGTATGGTCCTCTGATCGCATCTTAGATCACACTGACCAAAGTGAATAGGCAAGTTTTCCCACTTTACGCCGATGTTGAACGGCTTCCGTCGAAGAATAGCGCCTTGGCACGGATTCGCCAGAAACGCGCTGAGAATAAGGAGCGAGACCAAGGACTCGTTGCCGAATAGTCTATCATTCTTTGTTCGGACGTTAATATGTGCACCGTGACCGAATACATCCAATTAGCATCATAGTGCCAGTGCGTGAACCAGTTCGAATGGTTTGATTACACAATTGGGCCTACAAACGATGCTACACCATGAATATCCATTGGCAACACAGTACGCACGGCACTCGTGTCCAGAAATGCCTGCCTGTGGTGAATGTCAACGAGACATAGGTGTGACGCACCATTGGCGACTCTTTACGCATGGTATTTGTGCCCGGAAATGCCAGTCTGTGAGATGTTTCAAAGGGGTGTAAGAATGATGACTGTGGGCCATACCTGTGTGCGTTGCGCATATCAGCGACTCCGTACATACGGTAGTTGTGCTCGAAATCGCCTGCCTGGGATAGATTTTAGTGAGAGATATGAGTGACAGTTGTGGGGCATACCGGTCTGCCGTTGTGCACGTTAGCGACTCTATATATATGGCGTTTGTGCCCAAAAATGACAATCTGTGAGATGTTTCAATGGGATGTAAGAATGTCAGTTGTGAGCCATACCTGTATGGATTGCACAGATCGGCGACTCCGTACGCACGGTATATTTGTGCCCAGAAACACCCGTCTGGAATACATTTCAGTGAGAGAGAGGAACGACGGTGGTGAGGCATACCGGTCTGTGTGGTGCACGTTAGCGACTCTGTACGTATGGTATTTGTGAGCGGAAAAATGACAATCTGTGAGATGTTTTAATGAAAACTAAGGATGACAGCTTTGAACCATACCTGTACGCATTCAACACAAATCAGCGATTCCGTACGCAAGGTGTTTGTGCCCGAAAACGTCCGTCTGGAATGGATTTCAATGAGAGATAGGAATAACACTAGTGGGGCATACCAGTTAGCGTGTCGCACATTATCGACTCTTGTACGCAGGCTATTTGTGCCCGGAGATGTCAGTCTGAGAGAGATTTCAATGGTTGTAAGAACGACAACTTGGGCCATACCTGTTGGTGTTGCGCACATCAGCGATTGTGTACACACGGTATTTGTGTCCGGAAACGCCCATGTGTGAGAGATTTAGATGGGATTAGTAAGAACGACAGCTGTGGGACATACCTGTTTGTGTTGCACATTTGAGCGACTCTGTATGCATGACAATTTGTTTCCAGAAACACCTGTCTGGGAAGGAATTATAGTGGGACATAAAAATGTCATACCTGTTAGCGGCATTGTATACGCGTGGTAATTGTGCCTGGAAACCCTGTCCGTGAGCAATTTCAAAGGGATGTCAGAATGACAAGTCATGGCTGTGGTGTTGCTATATTAGCAACTCTGTAGTATGCGTGGTATATATGTCCAGAAAGACCTGTCTGAGAGGGATTTCAACAGGATACAGGCATGACAGTTGTGGGCCATTGGCCCATACCTGTCTGCATTGTACATACATTGTCAGCCCTCCTTAGTAAGCTCAAAGACATCATTTTGTTAATTGTTATCATAATTAGCTGGAGGGTGAATATGGATCAATACTCAACAACCCTTCCATTGGATATATAGGTTGGTCAGAGGCTATATCATAATTATATACAT